>OV651821.1:37102870-37117870 GCA_927349885.1 Psylliodes chrysocephalus
TGTGTGTGTGTGTGTGTGTGTGTACATCTGGGGGGGTACTTTATAGGTGGTCATTTTTATATTTTACGGAATATATTCGTTATTTACGTTTGGAGAAGAAAATTATTCAAATAAAAGTTACTTACAATATTATTATCTATAATTTTTGTCCTATATAAAATTTTCCTAAAATGGTCCGTATTCGAGAAATTTGACAAAATGTAAAAAAAATATTTTTTTATAAAATTATATAATATAATATAATTCTCTATAATTTTTATTCTATACATAATTTCTCTAAAATGGACCGTATTCGAGATATTTGAGAAAATGTGTAAATTTCGAAATTTGAAGAAAACTCAAAAACGGATAAAGGAAAAAACATTAAATTTTAAACTTAAGGTTTATTTCGGTCTGACGTGAAATTATTAGATTTTGGACAAAGTCGGAACATCTGGGGGGGTACTTTATGGGAGGCCGTTTTTATATTTTATGGAATATATCTGTTATTTATGTTTGGAGAAAAAAATTGTTCAAATAAAAGTTACTTCTAATATTATTATCTATAATTTTTGCTTTATGTAAAAATTTCCTGAAATGGTCCGTATTCGAAAAATTTGACAAAATGTGCAAAATTCTGATTTTTATGAAAATTGTTGAAATAAAAGTTGTTTGCGATATCGATCTCTATAATATTTGTTCATACATGATTTTTTTAAAATGGACCGTAATGGAAAAATTGTAGGAAAAGTGCTAAATTTAAATTTTTCAGTATTTTCATTTTCAATGAATATCTATAGAAAAATGTTTCGCGGTAGATGTATATGGACAATGTATATATTTAGTTTATCCTCTAAACATTTATAGAGATGCTGCAATAGGTTGTACAAAATAACCGGAAAAAGCCTGTAATAACTAGATAGGAAAGTCATGTGTTGGACACATCAGATTTTTATTGAAATTTTTGCGCTTAAGCAGCTTTTGATTCCACGCGTTATCACCATTTTAATATAATAATTGTTTATATTATTATATTACAATAAAATTTGACTATTGTCGTCTAACTATATAATTGGATTTTTCCCTCTGGTACAGAAGCGTCATCTTAATTTTATTGAGGGACATTTTTTGTATACCTACAGAGATAGTTCTCCTTACATCTACACTCCATAACATTTTTCTAGTAGTTGACTTAATTAAAAACTCTATCCAATCAAACCAGTAGCACGTCTAATAGTAACGTTTTTTGTAAAATAAAATAAAAAAAAAAATGATAACAAAAGCGAGAATAAGAATAAACTGCGATTTTCTTGTACCACTGCATGCAATTTCGACAGAATTACTCGTTGCTGACGTCACAGTCCGGAGGCTGCCTGCGCGCGAGCACACCATCCTATATTCACACCACGAAAATAACCCTTAAAATTTGATAAAAATATTTATCCTACGAAGGAAATCAGATCGCAATTTAATTTTACATTTATAAAATAAATACAATAACATACGCTATAGGTAAACATTTGTTCGGGTCCGTTGAAATTCATAAAATAATTATCTTGTGAAGTGTATTAAACAGGGTGAATTTAACCCTTAAGCTTTAAAATAAATAATAATCCTATGAAGTCGACCAGATCCTAACTTGGTTTTACATTTCAAAAATCACACTTACGCCTACTAAAATACGCTATAAGAGACACTCCCTTCGGACCTGTCAAACAGAGTGAAATTATCCCTTAAACTTTAAACCAAATAATTACTTAATGAAGGAGATCAGATCCCAACTTGGTTTTACACTAAAACAAGTTTAAATACACTCATCAAAGTACACTGCGAAAATCTCTTCCGACCCGTCAAACAGGGTGAAATTAACCCTTAAACTTTAAAATAAATAATTACCCTATGAAGACGATTAAATACCTACTTCGTTTCTCATTAAAAAAAGCATTAATACACTCATCAAAGTACACTGTACGCGAAAATCTCTTCCGAGGGTTAATTTCACCCTGTTTGACGGGTCGGAAGGAATTCATCCTTAAAGTGTACATTGGCGAGTGTATTAATGATTTTTTTAAATTTAAAATAAAGTTGGGATTTAATCGTCTTCATCGGGTAAGTATTTATTTTAACGTTTAAGGGTTAATTTTACCCTGTCTGACGGGTCGGAAGGGATTTTTGCTTACGATGTACTTTGGTGAGTGTATTTATGATTTTTTAAATTTAAAATCAAGGTGAGATTTATTCGTCTTCATAGGGTAATTAGTAATTATTTATTTTAATGTTGAAGGGTTAATTTTACCCTGTTTGACGGGTTGGAAGAGATTTTCGCTTGCAGTGTACTTTGATGAATATATTTATGCTTTTTTTAATTCAAAACTAAGTTGGGATTTAATCGTTTTCATAGGGTAATTATTTATTTTAAAGTTTAAGGGTTAATTTCACCTTGTTTGACGGGTCAAAAGAAAATTTCGCTCACAGTGTACTTTGATGAGTGTATTTATGTTTTTTTTTTAATGTAAAACCGAGTTGGGATCTGATCGTCTTCATTGGGTAATTATTTATTTTGATGTTTAAAGGTTAATTTCACCCTGTTTGACGGGTCGGAAGGGATTCATCCTTACAGTGTACATTGGCGAGTGTATTAATGATGTTTTTAAATTTAAAATAAAGTTGGGATTTAATCGTCTTCATCGGGTAAGTATTTATTTTAACGTTTAAGAGTTAATTTCACCCTGTTTAACGGGTCGGAAGAGATTTTTGCTTACAGTGTACTTTGATGAGTGTATTTATACTTTTTTAAATTTAAAATAAAGTTGGGATTTAATCGTCTTCATATAGTTATTATTTATTTTAATGTTGAAGGGTTAATTTTACCGTTTGACGGGTCGAAAGAGATTTTCACTTACAGTGTACTTTGATGAGTATATTTATGCTTTTTTTAATGCAAAACCAAGTTGGGATTTGATCGTCTTCATTAAGTAATTATTTATTTTAAAGTTTAAGGGATAATTTCACCCTGTTTAACGGGTCGGAGGGGATTCATCCTTACAGTGTACATTGGTGAGTGTATTACTGATTTTTTAAATTTAAAATCAAGTTGGGATTTAATCGTGTTCATAGGGTAATTATTTATTTTGATGTTGAAGGGTTAATTTCACCCTGTTTGACGGGTCGGAAGAAATTTTCGCTCACAGTGTACTTTGATGAGTATATTTATGCTTTTTTTAATGTAAAACCAAGTTGGGATCTGATCGTCTTCATTGGTTAATTATTTATGTTGATGTTTAAAGGTTAGTTTCACCCTGTTTGACGGGTCGAAAGGGATTTTTGCTTACAGTGTACTTTGGTGAGTGTATTTATGCTTTTTTTATGTAAAACCAAGTTGGGATCCCATCGTTTTCATTAAGTAATTATTTAAAGTTTAAGGGATAATTTCACTCTGTTTGACGG
Source organism: Psylliodes chrysocephalus (assembly GCA_927349885.1). Taxonomy (NCBI): domain Eukaryota; kingdom Metazoa; phylum Arthropoda; class Insecta; order Coleoptera; family Chrysomelidae; genus Psylliodes; species Psylliodes chrysocephalus. Next base: position 37,106,297 of record OV651821.1, read on the forward strand.
TTCCGTAGGAATTGTCTCTTATTGCGTATTTTAGTAAGTGTATTTATGATTTATGAAATGTAAAACCAAGTTGGGATCTGGTCGGCTTCATAGGAATATTATTTATTTTAAAGCTTAAGACCCTGTTTAATACACTTCACAAGATAATTATTTTATGAATTTCAACGGACCCGAAGAAATGTTTACCTATAGCGTATGTTAGTGTATTTATTTTTTAAATGTAAAATTAAATTGCGGTCTGATTTCCTTCGTAGGATAAATATTTTCTACCGTATATTAATTATTTGTCGATATTAATGTGTAAAACACATATTGACAAGATTATTAATATAGTTGTATGCCGGACACCACTGTTTTCCCGATGGGATGTTTTCGATTATTTTTAATGCTAAAAGTTACTGCTAACTTCACACCGGTTAAGTTTTCAGCACTAGTCGCATTTGATTTGTTCAGTGCAGCTTCAAGTATTTGTCACATACTTGAGTGTAGCATATACTTTTGACAGTTCGAATATTGTCGAGTGTGACACCAGTGTAACGAATAAAATCCACTATAAGCAAAGAATACCTACCCAAGAAGCGATACTAAATGGGTGATTCGTGGACAAAAAACTGCCAAGTTTTCTCAGTGTTTTAGAGGTGGTTTAACGTCAAACATAGCTGTCAATTTATGTAGAGCAACGTTTGGTATATTATTATTAGCATTTTGTGAAAACCGCAGTATAGTTAAGTAGTTGTATTTAACTAAGTAGTAATTAGAAATTAGATAGTTTTAAGATTTGTATTACATAAAAAAAATACATTACGCTCTTCGTAAATTTTAATGAACGTTCTTGCATCTGGCTCTAAATGTTTTATTTTTAAAATGTTTAAATCAGTATTAACTATAATGACTACGTAATATGCATCACCTAATTTCTTATTCTTTTATTTAAAATGTATTTTTTGTTTTTTAAACCATTTAAATTAAAACAGTAAATAAACAATAATATAAAACAATATTTAAAATATATGACAAACTCATTTCGAGGGACCAAGTCATTGCTATCAGGATGCAATTAAAATGCATGCAGCTACCTACAGTACTTCTGGATATGTATCGTGTGAAGGGTGGGTTACCCTATGCACTTAGGCCTTACTAGGCCCATTGTGTATCCTCTTAAGATAATAGGAATCCTAGAAGGTAAGTCCGTCTACAGATTAAATGTAGGTGACAACGTCGCCAAGAGGCGCTTCTCTTATATCGGCCGCTGTTAATAATACTCGCTGGAAACTAATCTTATAATAAATAAGAGCGTCAGGCAATCAAATGATATGCTCAATGGTCTCATCTTCTTGTTCGCATTCCTTGCAGGGTGCGGATTATGACAGTCCCATTATATGGAGATGCTTTCCTACTTGGCAATGAATAGTCCTAATACCTGTGATCAGACGCAGATTATGTCTAGTCATAGTGAAGTAGTTGTTTGCTGTAGTGTTGTCAGGATAACTTAAAAGCTCCCTGGTAACTCTGCAGTTTCTGGTTTCATCCCATCTTTCCTTGAATTTCACAAGGACATGTTCTTTAATTAGGTCTATCAGTACCTATGTTGTCAGTCCAATAGACGGGCCAGGTCCAAAAACTATTTGGTTGGCTGCCTTCTTGACTAGTGAATCAGCACCACGTTGTTGATGGATATACTCTTCCCAAAGCTTCGTGACATTCTAGTACTAACCCTTAGTAAATTCGTAGTATGTTCAGGGTAAGTAGTGCTTATCTGCTATCTGTATATATGCGCTTGTTCCTACCAGTGATATTATTTCTGGTGATTTATTTTGCTGCTATGACAATCTCCGTGAGCTCGGTTTAAGAATTTTGATAAATAACGGCTATTTATCAGATAGGAAGATGTCATGAGCCATATATCGTAATGCAATTGTAAAACTTTAAACTTGATTTTCTCGAAATAATCTTTTTGTGACATTACACCTTTATCCACTCGTGTCTTTAATTATGGAACAGTGGTGCAAGGATAATTCACTGTCTATCAATCACAAGAAGACATAAATGGTCGTTTTCACAAGGAAAAGGAAGAAAATGGAATTAAAACCTCTAAAGCTCCTAAACATAAAACAAAACTTTGCAACAGAGGTGAAGTACCTAGGTAGCTCCTTTGACAACAAGTTAACATGGAACTCACACTTGGAAAATAGAGTCAAAAGAGCATACATTGCTTATGAACAATGCCGCCGAACCGTGGGGGGCACCTGAGGTTTCTCCCCCAGAGTCGTCACATGGACTTACATGGCCATCATAACACCTATGCTAACATACGGTGCAGTTGTCTGGGTACCGAAAATCCAAAAATTGACAGCTATTCGCAAACTAGAACAAATTCAAATGACACCATGTCTCAACATAACAGGAGCCATGAAAACCACACCAACCAGAGCCATGCAAGTCATTCTTAGTCTCACTCCCCTTGATATTTACATCAAGGCGGTTGCTCTGATGATAACTCCTCTGCACAGGTGGAATAGAAACTGATGTTTAGAATAGAAGATCCAGAAGTGGCAGCTACGATTCATATCTACACCCACAGTTCTAAAACAAAACAAGGCTCAGGATGTAGAATATACTCCAATTCCTTGAACCTCAACATAAAATAAGCTGTGAGCATGACAAACAAAAAATATACTATATTTTAAGTACAATAGGCCATACAAGTCATTTTTTTTTTTAAAAATGTGACATGATACATTTATCCACTTATGTCTTCAATTGTTCTCAAAATTCCTTATTTGCAGAATGACCAGGTTATTTGCTTACGCTATTGTGTAATGACTATCATTATTTGTAGATACAATGATACATATTTTGTTATTAAAATAATCTATTTTACATAAAGAACATTGTAACAATTTTCTGTATGTCATTGTTACTTTAGTATGTGTTTAAATTCTTATGAACCAAACGACAAAAATTGATTAATTTTCATACGTTTCCCAGTGTATTAAGTTCCCATGTTTTAGTACATACGAATACTCATTCAGTTTCGCTTCTTGGGTAGGTATTCTTTGCTATAAGAAGAAAACACATTTCCGATTCTGAGACCGTGGTATAAGCATTGAAATGGTGGTCTCAGAATTGGGAGTCAGGTGTGAATGTTTCCGTAAAATTCTTTAATAAGAACAGCCATCGAAAAGTGAATTTTGTCTGATGTGATTATTTATTTCATAGCAAGAATGGTGCGACAATTTTTTTGAATTTGATGAATATAAACTAGAAATCACTTTGTCTAATCTAGAAGAAGAGAAACTAAAACTTACCGCTGAGAAGTTGTTCCAAATAGACGCATCTATTGTTGAGGTAGTTTGAAGCATCCTGAGGTGATGTAGGCGATAGACCAGCCTCTTTAAGAAGATCGTTCTCGCTACTGGAAGCCGCCATCAGGCTCAACCTTGCGCACAACTCTTCCACATCTGTAACAAAACAAACACAATGAAAATAAACTTTTAAAAATATTATTTATTAGTAGTCTTTTTGTGCTTTTACATTTTTTACTTTATCAGCTTTTCATATAAACACAGTTTTCTTTTACATATCGTACTGAGCGAATTAATGTAAACACAAGTGATAAATTATAGAAATCATTTATTAGTTACAAACATTTGTATCAAATTCCCTTGTTGGTGCTCCAAATAATGATAATTTAAAAATAAACATTTAACGTAACTAACTAATCTAAACTTTTTACAACCTAAATTTAACTGAAACGCCCCAATCTCAATTTAAAAATAATTTTCAAACTGATCTAAACTTCTTGCAACCTAAATTTAACTGAGATGCTACAATCTAAATTAAATTTGGATTATGATAACGCAACAATTCAACTTTAATACTACTATAATGGTTATTTAAACAGTTTGTTATTACACTCTTCACACAGTATTCTGTGAAGAGTAATATGCATTCGGTTCCGTCCTTCCGACGTACCTTTTTTTGACCGCACGATAAGTTAAAAACGAAAAACGATATCCTTTTGAAATCTAAATCAAAATGGGAAGGTTACGGGGGCTGAAATAGTAAAAAAAATGCAAACTCAAAAACGAAAAATGATATAATAATAATAATAAATATCTTTATTAACCAACAAAATACAAGTAAATTAAAATAGAATATTCACTATAGTACCTATATACATAAAAAATAAGAAAAAGGCAAACGTTGGTTAAAGGGCGCAAAATCAGCTAGGCTGCTCTTCCTTAAGAACCCAACTATCAACTTTTTAGCAAAAATCAAGTTCTATAAGGGGAAAATCCCTTTGAATATGAACAAAATCTGATTAAAAATGGGGGTTTAAGAAGGATTGAAATATTTAAAAAAATAGAAATCAAACACCAAAAGCGATATCAACATGCAATTTTTAGTAAAAATCAAGCTCTATAAGGAAATGAAGCCTATTGATTCTGAAAAAAAATCTGAATAAAAATGTGGGGAAAAGGGGAGTCGAAGTATTGAAAAAAGTCAGGAACGAAAAATGATATTAACTTGAAATTTTTAGCAAAAAAATAAGTTCTATGCGGGGTCAAAATTTGATTTGATTTTAAAAAATCTAATTAAAATTTGAGGGTTAACGGGTATTGAAATATTAAAAAAAAATCGTAAATCAAAAACGAAAAAAGATTAACTTGAAATTTTTAGCGAAAAGCAAGATCTATAAAGGAATGAAGCCTATTAAAAAATAATCTGAATAAAAATTGGAGGATAAGGGAGGTTGAAATATTGAAAAAATCCTAACTCAGAAATGAAAAACGATATCAAATTGAAATCTTCAGAAAAATCAAGCTTTATAAGAGGTGAATACGTTTGATTCTAAAAAAACTGATTGTTAATGAGGGCTGAACTATGAAGAGTATAATATAGAATGCCAAGCTTTATATATTTTCATTCTAGTTTAATTTATTTCAACTAACACAATTTATTTGTATTAAATACAGCACTAATTTATACCTCTTTTACTAATTCACTAGTTCACACAATTAATGTGAAAAAACAGTCTATTTATACATATATGTGGCGTTTCTCGAATATTCCAGACATCTTTCCTAAAAGGCCACATCAAACTGTCCGTGAGAAAAGCATTATGATATGTCGTTTTTATAAATTTACTTCTCATGTTTCATGCCAGGACGCAAGAAGTTTCACATATTTTTAAAATTATTTTAATAATAACAATAATAAAAAGCGTCTTCATTATTTTCAATTAGTAAATACAAGTATGATTAATAACAAAACATAAAAATATTGAAAATAAAGGGCGAAGTTTATTTTTGATTATTTTCTGGACACAATCAAAAATATTCTTCCATAAACCCTTTTTAATTTATTTATTTTTTAATTGTTTTTATTTATTTTTATTTATTTTTATTTATTTTTATTTATTTTTATTTATTTTTATTTATTTTTATTTATTTTTATTTATTTTTATTTATTTTTATTTATTTTTATTTATTTTTATTTATTTTTATTTATTTTTATTTATTTTTATTTATTTTTATTTATTTTTATTTATTTTTATTTATTTTTATTTATTTTTATTTATTTTTATTTATTTTTATTTATTTTTATTTATTTTTATTTATTTTTATTTATTTTTATTTATTTTTATTTATTTTTATTTATTTTTATTTATTTTTATTTATTTTTATTTATTTTTATTTATTTTTATTTATTTTTATTTATTTTTATTTATTTTTATTTATTTTTATTTATTTTTATTTATTTTTATTTATTTTTATTTATTTTTATTTATTTTTATTTATTTTTATTTATTTTTATTTATTTTTATTTATTTTTATTTATTTTTATTTATTTTTATTTATTTTTATTTATTTTTATTTATTTTTATTTATTTTTATTTATTTTTATTTATTTTTATTTATTTTTATTTATTTTTATTTATTTTTATTTATTTTTATTTATTTTTATTTATTTTTATTTATTTTTATTTATTTTTATTTATTTTTATTTATTTTTATTTATTTTTATTTATTTTTATTTATTTTTATTTATTTTTATTTATTTTTATTTATTTTTATTTATTTTTATTTATTTTTATTTATTTTTATTTATTTTTATTTATTTTTATTTATTTTTATTTATTTTTATTTATTTTTATTTATTTTTATTTATTTTTATTTATTTTTATTTATTTTTATTTATTTTTATTTATTTTTATTTATTTTTATTTATTTTTATTTATTTTTATTTATTTTTATTTATTTTTATTTATTTTTATTTATTTTTATTATTTTTATTTATTTTTATTTATTTTTATTTATTTTTATTTATTTTTATTTATTTTTATTTATTTTTATTTATTTTTATTTATTTTTATTTATTTTTATTTATTTTTATTTATTTTTATTTATTTTTATTTATTTTTATTTATTTTTATTTATTTTTATTTATTTTTATTTATTTTTATTTATTTTTATTTATTTTTATTTATTTTTATTTATTTTTATTTATTTTTATTTATTTTTATTTATTTTTATTTATTTTTATTTATTTTTATTTATTTTTATTTATTTTTATTTATTTTTATTTATTTTTATTTATTTTTATTTATTTTTATTTATTTTTATTTATTTTTATTTATTTTTATTAATTTTTATTAATTTTTATTTATTTTTATTTATTTTTATTTAGTTTTATTTATTTTTATTTAGTTTTATTTATTTTTATTTATTTTTATTTATTTTTATTTATTTTTATTTATTTTTATTTATTTTTATTTATTTTTATTTATTTTTATTTATTTTTATTTATTTTTATTTATTTTTATTTATTTTTATTTATTTTTATTTATTTTTATTTATTTTTATTTATTTTTATTTATTTTTATTTATTTTTATTTATTTTTATTTATTTTTATTTATTTTTATTTATTTTTATTTATTTTTATTTATTTTTATTTATTTTTATTTATTTTTATTTATTTTTATTTATTTTTATTTATTTTTATTTATTTTTATTTATTTTTATTTATTTTTATTTATTTTTATTTATTTTTATTTATTTTTATTTATTTTTATTTATTTTTATTTATTTTTATTTATTTTTATTTATTTTTATTTATTTTTATTTATTTTTATTTATTTTTATTTATTTTTATTTATTTTTATTTATTTTTATTTATTTTTATTTATTTTTATTTATTTTTATTTATTTTTATTTATTTTTATTTATTTTTATTTATTTTTATTTATTTTTATTTATTTTTATTTATTTTTATTTATTTTTATTTATTTTTATTTATTTTTATTTATTTTTATTTATTTTTATTTATTTTTATTTATTTTTATTTATTTTTATTTATTTTTATTTATTTTTATTTATTTTTATTTATTTTTATTTATTTTTATTTATTTTTATTTATTTTTACGATACTCCCATATAAACTCTCACTCCCCATTTCCCCCACCCTAAAATGTAAAAATCCAAAAACCCTGAACCCATTATTTATTTATGATGAGTAGCTACAATTCCAATTTTCAAATTTCTACCTTTAAATAAACCGATACTCCCATAAGTCCTATACAAAGTTAAAAATATTTAAAAGTACGACTTGCACTTGACCAGATTTTGTATTTTAATTGGACATAATTTATCATTCTATAAAATAAACTAAATTTTCCGAGTAACTTGTTTCCGTTAAACTCAAAAATTGGGGAACTATTTTAAGTACGATCTGGTTCGTTTGGAAATTATTAACATACTTTTCGGCACTAGACTATCTATAAAAGTGTTACTGAGCGTTTTTCCTAGATCCTGTCATTGGTGGGAATTTTAATCGATCAACTTAGTTGTTCAGAATATTTTAATAGTGATTTCCAGTGACTTTGAACGTTTATTATTCATTGTTTGTGAATCCGGCTTGGTGTAGGATAGGACAAATAATATATTTATTTGATTTTGGCTAGTAGCCTATTATAATGGAATATTTATTTATTTATTTATCCCCAATTAATTATGGATACACATTGCACACAACTCCTTAAAATTTATCAAATAAATATTAGTTTGGAGCATTGGAAACAAATATTTATTTAAGTAAAAAAATATTTTTTTTTATTACAAATGAATAATTTTATCAGTGTAAAAATTAAGTAATTGTCTGTGCTAAAAGTGGGTAACAAATTAGTAATTCTGTTTGTTTATAAAACATAACTATTATATTTTCCAGTTTATCAAAAAAAAAACTTAACAGGGAATATGTGTTATTTTAAAGGCTGTTGATATTTGACTGAAAACCTTTTGAAAAATTCGCTCAAGCTTTTATCGCTTACATATTATCTACCTATTACCTTTGTTGACATAGTTACATGTTTTCTGTCTCGTCTGGATTAAAAATTGATGAATTTTAACAGCTGCCGCGCGCTCCTTTGAAAAATTTCGGTCTACCGAAAATAACCAAAGTATGAATTGATAAATTGCTTCCTCTATGTTATAGTAGTGGTAGTTCGAGTTGACTTTTTATTTACTTATTTAATACTAATAAAAAATTATTATATCGATACCTGGTCGGGTATTTTTACTTAGAAAAATTTTCTACCGATTTTCAAGGTGTTTTTAAGCGAATTATAAAACTTTTCCACAACATACGAAAGTCGAGTCAGTAAGGTAACAGACCAAATAAATAAATAACGTAAGCAATAACGTAGTTACTACATGAATGTAAAATAAATAAACTTGTTCCAGCAGACAAATCAAAAGGTATAAATATATAGCAGACGCCGTATGAAATACAAGTTCAAATTTTTATTATAAAAATAATGTTAGTTTGAATTAATAAAATATCGACCGTGCTTCTATTTTAGTACCTTTGTTTATTTTTACATCGACTTACTGGTTCAACCTAGTAGTCTGTATGATTGTTTGCGTTTGGATTAGTGCCAAAGAAAATACGCAAAATTTCTGTTGATAGTCTAATAAATAACAAAAAGGCAACGTATACGCTTAAAATTGCATTCAACGGTCTATCTAATTACTCTGTGGTTGATAGAATCGCTATAGAAAACAAGAGAATCGAATAATTGCTTTGCCACAAAAATTTACATTTAGATGTGTATGTGCCTTACTAATTTTGAATTTTCAATTTCTGCCAGCTACTGAAAATGTGCGACAGTTCACAATTATTTTAAAACTTGTATAACTAGGATCCTTTGAGAGGTGATTTTTTTTCGTATAGGTGATGTGCTGCTTTTAAAATTGACAAATAAAAATCATTAAAAATATCTACCTAAATACTAAACATTTTTATTTGAAATTAATATAAAAATCTGATGTGTCCGACACATACATGACTTTCCTGTCCATGCCTTTTCCGGTAATTTTGTACAACCTTCTGTATCACTCCTGTAAATGTTTAAAAGATGAACTAAATGCAAACATTTTCCACAACCATCTTACTTGAAACATTTTTTTTATATACAGGGTAGCCCGAAATAAGACGGTCATGTTTTAACAGCATAATCTAAATCCTCAAAATAGGAGTAAGTTTATATAAACATAGGTCCGAAAACGTTTTGTTTCCGAGATACAGAGTGTTAAAAGTGAAGTCCTTACGACACATTTTCGTAAATATTTTATAAACTTTTAAAGATAACTAAGTGAAATTTGGTACAATCGCTCTATTTAATGGACTAAATGCTAGTTTTTGATCGTCTTCATAGGTGGGTAAATTAGGGGAGGGGCTTAGGGTTAAATTATTTTTTTGTTGACTGTTTTTAACATTATTGACTACAAAATTCGGAAAACCAATATTTTCTTTATAATAAAGCTACTTTTGTTGTATCTCGCTAGGACGTACCATTTTCAAGAGAAAAGCATTTGAAAATTTCATGATAAGTTGATGTTATCTTAATAATTAGTAGGCCAGTGGAATCAGAAATTTAATTTTTTTTTTTTTTACTTTTAAAACCGGTGACTAAAGAAATTTTAACACATCAGGACTTCACTTGCAACACCCTGTATCTCGAAAACGAAACGTTTTCGGAATTATGTTTATATGAATTTTTACTTCTATTTTAGGATGTAGATTACGCTGTTAAAATATGACAGTCTTATTTCGGGACACCCTGTATATTGATTGCTTAAGAAAATACTGAAAAATAAAAATTTTACACTTTTCCTAAAAATTTTTCCATTACGGTTCTTTTAGAGAAATTATCGAGAATGATATCCCAAACAACTTATATTTGAACAATTATCTAAAAAATAGGAATTTTACACTTTTTGTCAAATTTCTTGAATAGGGATCATTTTAGAAAAATAATGTATGGGACAAAAATTATAGAGAATAACATTACAAGCAACTTTTATTTGACGAATTTCTATAGAGACCGTGCGTCATGACTTTAACGCCAACTGGTGACAAAAATGTGAACTTTATAGGGGGATTTATTAATGTTTTATACGGCATTTATTGTTTAGTAATTATTAATTAAATAAAGTCGAATTATTTTCGTAATATCATTATCGAAAAAACTTGTTACATCCGTAGCTGTACAAACACATCACTTTGGAAACCTGGATTTGATTCAATATTAATGTGATGTTTGTTTATTTTAAAGAACAGTTTATTTATTAATAATTTATTTAAACACTTATTTATTTTATAACACCACTATTCTAATTTATATATATTTCAAATGTCTTTAATCTGTTTACTATTTATCTTCACTGTCCATATATAACTGATTCCTGCGTTGATCCTCTACCAATATTTATATACAAATTTAAAATTCTGGTGGCTTCCACAATGCTCCTCTGCCAAACTAGAAATATCTCGTTATATTTGGAATATACTAGAAATATTATCACGTTGACTCAGGAATGTACGCGAAAGCGCATCCGCCATAGTCGTCACATATTTTTGGTCTTAAGGGGTTTAATAATGTATGATAATCGGACAAGTTGAGCCTCAAAGGCCAAATAAGACAGAGATGGACTTGGAGGATTAGAGCATGACTGAATAATGAAATAGCTCGCATTACAGTAAAGATATTTTATAAATTCTCACAGAGCAAACTTAGTGCCTTACACCTAATGATATACCTAATTACATAGATTGCTTATCAATATGTAAATCAGACGACGAAAAGCGTATTTCATTGGGCAAAGTTTTCTTTTTAACTATATTGTATCAATTTTGAGCACTTAGTTGTAAACAAATCATTTACAGAACCGGTTTAGAAATTAAAATCTTTAGTGTTTTTTGTCATTAAGATTTTTACATATTTAAATGAACATTTTATATAAATATAATTTTACAGATAATTAATGGTTTATTCTGTTAATTAAAACTAATTTAGTTACTGTGAAACTAGAATATCCAATTTGACAAACATATCATGGCCCTCTTTACAATTTATTAACTATTTCTCAATTATCACTAAAATAAACAAATCAAAATTAATACATTGCAATTACTGTCAAAAGAGATGGCAACAAACTTTTAAATATTAAAAATCCAGTGTTTTTTGTAAATTTTTTTAGTAACATTACCATTAAACATTACTTAGAATA
>OV651821.1:37122870-37304381 GCA_927349885.1 Psylliodes chrysocephalus
TTTTAGGAAAAGGTATTTATAGAGTTGGTAGGTACCTAAGAGAGATTTTTTATTCCCTCAAATTTATGGATATCTAAACAGCGTAGCGCGACAAAAAGTGTTTTAAAGCTAAGACAGATAAACAGGGAAACAATTTGTGTTAAGGGAAGCATCATTAGTTAGTATTATACGGGGTAATATGGAAACAAAATTACTTCATATAAAAATTTAATAGTTTTGAAATATTTTCGTTAAAAAAGAAGAATCACTCTTATAGGTAGTTAACTAAATTATAAAAATAAGCAAATGTTTTATATCGATATATAAGTAATAGTCTATAAAAAAAAAACAATAACATTTAACGTACGCCCATTTTAGAATAAGAGTCTATAAGACCATAACAAATTGAAGTCCGAGCGCATTACAGCTGAATTAATAATTGTAAATTGACAATGAGATCTCCATGGTGTAATTAAAGTCCTATTAAGTACTTGTAAGTAGATATTTTATAAATAAATGTACTAATTCTTTTGTTTCATTGTATGTGTTTGTAAAATCGGAATCAATGCTCTATATAGAATAAGTAGATAAACAAGAATTTTATTAGGTAGGTAGGTAGGTATTTTTTTATGTATAAAATGAACATTCTCTTAAACAATTTCTAAGAATATCGAGATGGATTGTAAGACACGCATTGAATAACAATATCTTTTCTCATAGGTCGGTTTAATTGTCAATAAAAGCATCCAATGCCGCGAAATACTAATTATATGGTGTCTCTCCTTGCAATTTACGATTAGTAATAGATTCGCATTGTATATTTTATCACCCACTGCAATCCGAATATTAATGTATGTAGCTAAATTTACCTATAAATCCTACTTAGGTATAATATAATAATATATCTTTTTAAATATACCTACCTACATACATATTTTGTACCTACATTGCCATTATGACAAATAAAATGTATAATTATGTACAGGCTTACATATGTCAAAAATAACACTTTTTTTGTTTTTCCCTTGTTTCAATTTTCTTTATATTTTTGTACATCAAAATGTGGTTTCTGCTAGAAATTGAAAAATTGTAACTAAATCAGGTAGTTCAATTCAAGGTTCAGTTAAGGAAACGTCAATCAGTTACGCCGGATACTTCCTACTCTATGGAGTCTACTAAAAAAGACCAGATTTAAAAAAGTTGAGATGGGGAAAATTACACGACCTACCGATATACCTCACCAGCTTCTTGAAAATGTGTTCGAACGTTGGACTTCCAGATGGCGCTTTATTCAAACCACGATAAAGTAGATCGCTACCATAGACGGCTACTTAGCCGCCACTAAAATGGGGAATAGCCGGGTAGTGTTAAGGATAGTCCCAGCCTCTATAGATGTGACTATGTTTAAGTTACTATAAAGGATCAGGGTAGTAACGAATAATATACCGCAACACGGCGGCCTAGTAATCGCTGCGTGATTCCCTAGTAACTACCACTATCACTTTTTAAATATTTACATTATTTTTGAGCAATCTATGGGTTTTTTCTTTTATAATAATGTCACAGTGATATATATTACACCAAACAGATGTGTACTTAAGGCGCGTATTTAAATAATTCTTTAGCCATTTATTTAAACGTAATTTACTTTTCTGGTATAAGTTGACATACTAAATGATAACATTTCAATGCGCCCTCAAAATAACCATTTTTTGTAATTTTTTGACAAAATAGTTTAAAAATGCACGATTAAAAATTTTCAATATTCATTTGGGAAACATTTGGAATAGTTTTCCGTAAAGGTTTATGATAAAAAATTAACATAACTATTAGGTACTTATTTTTGAATAAAACCAATTTTTTTTCTAAAAATTTCTAATAATGGCTGCCGATTTTTAACAAAGGTGCTATAAAGTTAGGTCATTCACTACACTATAAAGTATAGGGGACTATCCCATTTTAACTCTAGAGGATCTGTGACTTTGGTGATCCAATAGCAACTATACTTATGTGACTGTGTAGTATTAGATTCTATTTTGGAACTAAGGATTTTGTATTTTTTTTTTAATAGAGTAACCTACTCCACTAAGATGTTACTCTAAACACCATAAATATCCAATAGTCAGGCAAATGCTACAAATTTAGTCCCAAACGCTACTGTACGGTAACGCCTTCCACTAAAATATCCTAACCTCAAATACACTTTGCCAACATGTAATATTCATGATACTATAAAAAGAAGGTATGAGACTTAGATAAGTATGAGATATTACGCCGATTGATACTACGTTACGGTGACGTATTGTGACGTAGAGGTGTAGCTTTTACAAACTTGAAGTATCAGCTGATCGAAAAGAGCGCGCAAAAATATTTTTTTTCTACGATCATTATCCAAAGTAGGCTATTGCGCTTTGAAATCCAACCGCAAAATTATTGTTTTCAGCGAACTGACATTAAGTTACAGCTTTATCGCTAGCCGAGCGACAAAGTTAACAGCTTTGCTGCTCATCTAATTTAAATTAGCTATAATATAATATTCCTTTTTAATAAACGATTTTCAAGTTATTTGTACGTAGTTACATGTTTTTTTTTATTTTATCCAAGTTAACATGGACTGCTTTTTTATGATTAACGTAGGTATAGGCATCACATTATACCCTACTTACTGCAAATGTTCGGTTTTTATATCTATTTCTTAAAAAATTGTGATCGCAGAAAAATCTTGTGTGCATTTTGAGTAAAATTTACGTTGCTGCTTTCGACAGATTGCAACGTTCTGTCTCAAGCGGCAAAGTATTACTTTTTGATCTTAATACAAATATAGCTACTAATCTACTCAAGGCCAATCAGATATTCCACACCACAATACGTCATGCGCGAACAATAACATGTGTGTGTACAAATCCCTGTTTGTTTAATATTAACAGGTAAGTAGGTAAGTGTACTCAAATTAATTCTAACTTAGTTCTTACTGTATTTTGCGATACATTTTAACCCGTCTAGAAAGAATTTTCCATGTATTCTTATAAAGAACTTTTTCATATCTACTTTCTCAATTAGATGAAATAAGTCATAAAAAAAGATCTTTTTAATTTGTAAGCTATTGTTTAGATGAAATAAAATGAACAATATGATAATAGTAATATTCGTGAATATTAACTGTATTACTAAACAAACCAAAATAGAATGGCAAATATCATCAGTTTAAAACAGAATGACAAAGATTTGCACATAAGGTATTTGTCAGTATAAAGTTGCTGAAGGGTTCTAGAGTTGGAAAGGATTCTAATAAACAGTTAATAAACTAAATTAACAACTAGGATACCATATACACAAGCTATGGTGGTCTAGGGGTTATGACGTTGGAACCAGAGGTAGAGATTTCGAGTCCGCCTAGAGCAGACATTTTTTCAATTTTTAAAATTTTCATTGGTTTGTTAGCATTTGTTTCGGCAAAATAAAGTACCAACAGGACCTATTTCGCTACCTGTCTTGCCACTAAAATGCCACGATACTTTATAAAGTTCCAAGCGATGATTACTGGAACTATTCTGGGACCTTTTTGCCTCTCTTTGTACCCAGTTACTTTATTTAGGTATAATAGGTATATCAGAGGCACTGGTCAATGGCATTAACTGATTCACTGGTACTATATAATTTTTTCCACTATAGAGTAACAATAAAATGATAGTTCCCAGTTTCAGTAACTATCCAAATGCTACTTTGACTATTCTGGGACCTTTTTGCCTCTCTATGTACCCAGTTACTTTATTTAGGCATATTAGTGGCATTGGTGGGTGGCAGTAACTGATTTACTGGTACTATATAGTTTTGGGTGTTGTTCCAATAAATGCTATCGGTGTAGTAACAGTTGCTTGAAAAGAACCATTAAAGTAGCCATACCCAATAAAGTAGCAATATTAGTGCCAGGGTATACCACAAGAACTAAGGCTTCGTAGCAAAACCTAAACCTAAAGGATCTGGTACTATGGGTGTTACTTGGGAGCGCTCATAATGCGTAAAATTATATTTAAACACTAATGTCATAAACATATACTTCCAATAAAGCCAATACCATGGCCATTACCATGATTTTGATGGGTTTTATTTCATTTTAAAGTTCTATACCTCTAAAAAAACACCCCTTATTTAAATCAATTTCATTAATTTCCTTTTACTTTATTTTTTATCAACTCACAAAATATCACCACGTCTCTATTTATTCTTATTAAATTAGTTGAGAAAATATCAAAAAAGATGCTGAAATAATAAAAATAATACTATAAGTTACTCAATCTCTTGACTACTCCTCACTTTAAATATAATTAAGTCTCAATTACATTATTATTTAATTATCTACGGTTAACTGACTAAATTAAACTAAACTTGATGTAATGTGCGGTTAATGTTAATATTTATATGAAATCTTTCGACAAGTCGACGCACATGTCCTACGTATGTGCCTCTCTGTATCTGGTTTGGCTCGTTCTCCCTATAACTATAACACAGCTTTTAGAATCTCGAATGAAAAACTGTGACAACTTCATTTCCGTTTTATGATTTTATAACACGTGCCACTGAGGACTGCATCAGAGAGAAACAGTTGCAATAGGGATAGTAAATTGAAAAAATAAATAGTAGATGGGTTTTAGTTCTCAAACATGTCTACGCTATGGTAGATTATTATTTAGATAAGAATTATTAAAAAAATGACTTTAATAGGTATGATAGTCTCAGATTGTTGTGTACTGAAGAATATTTTAATTATCTTTAGGGCGGGTTGTGCAATAAACAGTAAAAATGTAATCTTAATTTAAACTGTGAACCTTATTTTTGGAGTCCCCGTTCAATTTAGAACAAATTTGATTTCTTGACTTTTTTTCGTACGACTCACCGTTTTCGCACAAAAAAATTAAATTCATTCATTTGTACGCTGTTATGAAATTAGGTAATAATAAGAATTAAAAACGATCTAGTAGCAATAAGTAATAAAATGCTCTTTAATGCATAAACGCCATACACCAAATTTCATAAAAATATTAAAGTGGTATGAGAATGACAATAAAAAAATTGATTTTTTTCTTAAAAATTTAACACCCTGTATCTCAAAAGTTAAGATGTTTAGGACATACATTCCGATTAAGTTTTTTTCTTAAAATGGGTCCAAGAATCACGCCCTTAAATATTAACATATTATTAAGAAACATAATACGTGCGCGCAAAATTTTTAAGCCATCAATGCAGCATCAAATGGAGATTAATTATTTTGAAAGTGCTGTACCACCGGGTTCCTGCGCATGCGTATGGCTTACATGGTAGCCACGATGTTGGTCGGCGTGAACAGGGAGAACTTTAGCCAACAAGCTAAAGACCAACTTTGCGGTTCTCCCTTAAAATAAATATTAAGACATAAATTTAATCAAGATCATTTGGAGCTTCTTTTGGTAGCTAGATTTTTGTTTATTTTTAATTTGATTACTTTATTTGCTATGAAATATAACTTACATTTCACTTTTACTAATGTATAAAACATGTTCTTTTTAGATCTTAAAATGGTTGGCACAATAACCCCACTGCTTTCCAGTTTTACCACATAAATAAGACACTCGCTTGATTTAAAAGGAAATTGTAATGAGGATGATAGGACAAAAAAAATTGAGGAAAGGCAAAAAATATTGAAAACAAAAATTGATATTGATGACATAGCCCTCATTAAAAAATACAATACTGATATTTCAGATATTACTTTAGAAGACGATGATATCGAATACTATATAGAACATTTGCTTCTCTTCAGTCTCCTAACTGAGAATGTTGTCACCTATTAGGCATTTCAAACTACTGCTCGTGGGTAATGATAGGTTATGATATGACAACCCTGTGGGCCTGTTGTCTTTAACAGGGACAATGATACATATTTATATAGTTATATAGATTGCTCAAAGCGGGTGGTTTTGCGACCGGACATATTATCTCACAAGTGCTCATTAATCAGAATTGGTTTAGCAAAAATAGATCACTGGCCCTGTCAAATCACCAGCTACATCATAGCCTGTCAATACCCACTGACAGCCATTTTGTTTGGAATGCCTAATATTGCAAGTTTTGTTTAGAAAAATTCAAAATTTAATTAAATATTCGAATTGTATAGTGGCACTCCATAATCTAAAATACTTTTATTATTGATTGAAAAGAAATCTTATTAAATTCAAAATCCTTCCCGATAATTAAATCTTATCTATGATGTCTAATAAATAAAAGCAATATTTGCGTTTGCGGGGCTTATATTACATGTATCAGAAGAGATAAAAGGTCATAAGAATTCGACCAAAAAACCTCTATAAAACATATTTCTTTTCACGAAGCAATATGTCCCGACACTCAAAGTCCCACCGCCCTACTTTCCTACCTTTCTACGTCCCGGCTTTCTCCGTCCCGACACACTATCTCCCGAACGATGTCACGTCCCGACGATCAACGTCCTTCTTCACGACGCTTGCTGTCCGTAAACCTACCTAAATATTTCCTTCACAATACCCGTGACGACACCCTTTGTCGCACAACACCTCCTAAGTATGTCCTATCTTAGATTTGTCCCGACGCAGTACTTAATAAATACTTTCCTCTCCGCCAAGACGCTAGGCGTCTCGACGCAGGCCGACACTCAACGCTGCGACATATCCAAATCTCCGCCATCACAACGTTAGATAAAATTAGTCCATAATGTCTAGTTTGGACGAACCAAATGTCTGTGTTTTCAATTGGGAGTCGAAAAGGTTAATGTAACTTTCTTTGTGATATCACCGGGGTTTCGTTTTGAATAAAGGCCTCATATTTGCTTTAAAATATTATCAATGTAACCCACATGGCCTTCGAGCATTCACCCCTAAAGACATGTGTTTTCCGATGGGTGAATTTGAGCCATTTCAATAGAAATTATATATATATCAATATTTTAGAAATATACAGGGACCTATTAGCTTGGATAAATTATGCAAAGCTAGATGATCAAATTTAAAAGTTAGTTAACCCACTGGTGAGTTGATACTATTCGTTAGCTCAAGAGGGGTACCTATACTAGCCACCCATTTTTCTAGGTTTGAACCATATGTGAACATCAACACAGTAAGTTATCCAACTGGCGAATTGGCGCTGTTCGTTGGTCATCAGGCTAAACAAAATATATCTTGATAGCAAATGAACCTTCTGCGTTTGAGCAAGACTTAGGTGAGATCTTGGTAAAAAGTACCAAGTGTAATATATTTTGCAAATTATTGCATTTACATTTAAAGTATGAAAAATAAAAGGGTTTAAATATAAATTTGTATGGTTTTATTTACCAATTTGCACCAAACTTTGCATTGAATCCTGGCTTATCTTAATTAACATTATCATAACGTTATTATATAAATTAGCAACTAGACGATCACTACTACTGCAGTAAGTATAGAATTTTCATAAAATAAAATTCAGAGGTAAATAATAAAATTTCAGATTTAAACAAAAATAAAAGTGGTATGGGGGTGGACGATTACAGTAGGAACTATCGTTAGGCACTCTCACTCTAAATATGACTTCTATTGTTTTCATTCGGGCTTGGACTTGTTCAGGTTCCTTTCGTTATTTTTATTATTTTGGCTAACTTGTCAGTTGATCAAATTTAACTCCTCTTCATTGCTGAAATCTCTGAAGAGACTTTCACATATGGACAAAAATTGATGACTTGTGATCGCTGATTTTTGAATCACACTTTTCTTTGCGTTTAAGTTACCTGATGAATTCTGTATATTTAATAAAACAAAGTTAAAAAAAAATAAAATACCTAAAAAAAATAAAAATTTAGATGTATGTATTAATTATAAATAAAAACGAAATAAAATAATAGATTTAAAATTTTAAATAAACCATTTTTGCTTGTGATATTTTGGTTGTATATACCATTTTTAGTGTACCATTTTGGTAGATACCATTCTATGTTCTGCAATGTTTTTGAAAATCTCTAGTGTAAAAATGTATGGTAACATTCAAGAATCACCCTAATTTTTAGTGCGGTATTACTCTTAAAAAACAGTTCCTCGTGATTGGTCCTACATAAAAAATAGAATGCAACTGCTAGTAAAACACAACGAAAAGCTCAATAAGTAAAGCTCATTGTTATTATTTTTTTATTGTCTTTTAAAAAGTCGAAAGCGTATATTCCATCCGGATAACAATACTCAGGACGTGAAAAATGGGAAAGGCAGGATGATACGAAGAATTAGACAATAACACTTTTCACCATGATGTGTGCATCCAAAACAAACATTCAAATGAAGCAAAAAGCGAATCTCTGGTTGACTTATTTTCTACAATACTCCCGTTTAGTTTAAAATAACAATGGTATGTGAAAAATTGTTTCTATACAGTATGTTTCATAAATTGAGTATTTTTAATAGGAAATAAAATTCCATAAAACTCACAAATTTGTAGTGAACGTTGAAAATCATATCCATAACAAGCAAGATGCGAAACTTCGTTGAAGTATGAAGTATTTAATATAGTTCACAATTAACTCGTTTACCTAGATCTCCTATCAAATCTACACATTCGGTATTTTATCTTTAATTATAATTTTTACGAATTTTTACTTATTCTGCATTCTATGTTGTCTACTTTTTAATATTGAACAATTGAGGGTTTCTCACAAAAATCGATCCAGTTAAAATTTACTGATTTTGAGATATGGTGACAAGTCGATCTTTATTCATTTATACACTTTCTGAGAATATCAGATTCTACAAAAACATATTACATAAATTTCATGGGTATTATTCTATTAACTTTTCCGTAAGAACGCAACAAGTCCACATGATTTTTCGCAAAAACCAAACAAGTTCATACTATGACCGTCATTAGTTTTTTACTTTTAACCGAATTCGGGCATCGAAAATCAAAAGGAACTGTTTTAAACATTACGAAGAACGGGAACACTGTATAAAAGGAAAATAATCATATGAAGGCCCACGGACGTATCACAAAATAAGAGGAAGAGGCTTTACCAATCTTCTAACGCTAACTCTTGACCAACTATATGATAAAAAACTTGGACTGAATCCAACGAAAGCAAAGGACCTTCAAAAGGAGATGGAATTTTTGGAAAACCATGTAGCCGAAATTGTTATGAAAAGATTTTTGGGACAAATAATGGATCTTTAGTATCAAATGTTTTTATAATGGTTATACCATTGAAAATGACGGATTTTATATTGAAATCGACGAAGACGATAATAGCGAAGGCTACAAAGAGTGGAAAAGATGGAGCGAGAACGACTCATACCTTTTTACCATGTTATTTTTTTATTAATATAAATTAATTCCCAATAAAGAACATTTCTGGCCCTACTTAACATTTTCAGTCGCCTTATCAAATAATTATAAATCGAATAATTCGTAATTTTCCAATTCGAGCTAAAAATTGTGTTTATTGGAAAATTAACATATCGTTACCAATTTCTAAATAAAAGCCGTTACTTAATTTTTATTAACACTGACCAATAAAGAATTATGATATTGGTGTACCTAGAGTATCGTGGATATGCGGCAGCTTTATCTGGCGACAGGCACGTATTTTTTAGAAGAAAAAGAAAAACAAAAAAGTAAGAAATTTATTTAGTTTTTTCACATATTGGTAAATTATTTCCAATATTAGAAATTCAAAAAATTGTTTTTTAATAGTAACTTTTTGTTAGAAACAGGCAAGCAGTTAAAGCACTTCTGCACGTGAAGTAAATTAATTTCATTTAGCAGTATTTTCGTAGCTTATTTTCAAAATAATGCACGTACCGATATTTTGTTTATATCTACTTGATTTTATACTGAATTTCAAAGAAATATTTTAAAAAGTTATTGATATACTTTTAAATTATGCGCTTTTGATTAGTGAAAAATATTTGGATTTTTAAATATAATTATCATGTTTTTTTAAGGAAATCGCAAAACTTTAGATCATGTTAAAATGCAACAGCTACATAAAATTGTTAACAATAAGAAATAACAAAAACAAAATTAACCAAAATATAAATCTTCTTGGGCAGCGGCCTGTCTTAGCAGCCCTATTGTGTATCAATATCAAGGAAGGCCGGGCGCAGTTATAACTCGGATGGCTGACTACCTTAAGAAAAGTCGGCGTATCTATAAATCCCAAAAAAACTGCCCTCGTATTTGCATACCACAGCTGGAAAGCGTTATACCAATAAATACGAGATATAATGTGGGGTGTGCCACCTATGGGGCGATGTAAAGCCGTCGGTCTCGAGTCAATAGATATTGGACTCGTTAAATATCCGTACCTATGGTTGAAACACCAGGAGATTCAGCAAAATTTTTGGTAATTGGGGGTAGCGCGCTCACCAGCGTCGTTGTTTAAATCTCGTAGTTAGAACGTTACATAAAAAAACTAAAACCGTTCGGAAAACTACTAAATTTGACAATAGCGAGATATATTTTGTAACACTTAAAATTAGTCCTGTCAGCTCATCTCTTGCCATGTATTGTCAAAATTGAATTGAATCGAATTCGAAAACCTAAATTACATTCCTATAATCTACGAGGATAATCAGTCATAAAAAAACTGAAGCACATTGATGTTAAAAATAATTAGGTATCGCAATTTGTACAAGAAAGCTGTTATATAGGCGGTTTCGGTGCACTACCTTTGGTTTATCCTTTGGGTTCTTATTTATACGGAAAAATACATCATTAATTTTTTTTTGATGAGGTACGGACCTTCCCAAGATCTTTAAAGTTTCGAAGAGTACCCGTTTTGTCTTTTTTGGGTTATGGAGCCAGACTTTGTCGCCTTCATTGCAACGTTCTTCTGTGGCTTGGGTATCGTATCGCTTCTTTATTATGTCGCTGGCGGTTTAAAGATGCGTGCAAACTAACTCATGCATGTCGTTCATTTTTCTTCGTAGCTGTATCACATACTCTTCACCGGCTTCACCTTTGCTTTGGTTACTGTGGATCTCCAAGGGCACTCCAAATCTACTAATAAATTATTTTATCAACACGTCAGCAACAGTTGCGACCTCTTGAGATGACCTCCACGCACTTCGTGAAATAATCCAAAACCATCATGTATTTAGTACCATCCTCGATCTTAGGGAATGGTCCAGGCAATCCTTTCAAATGGGCTACCGACGTTGTACACTTTTTACATCAGTCATTTACATCATAGGAACTGTTCATCCAATAAAACCTTTCATACACTCTCTAAAAGGTTTTTTTAACACCGAGATGCCTTTCTGATGGATTGTCGTGTAACTAACAAAGTACTTCGGCTACTCTAGTCTTTGGGATTACCAACTGTCTTCTTTTTCGGGATAAAAGAGTCCCACTGAGCCAAATATGACTTAACTACTGGAGGGAGATTAGATACTTCTTGCCAAGTAGGTCAACGAGTTTCCTCTTTCCATCTTCGCATCTTCTTTAAAACGGGATGTTTCTCTTGTTCTTCGCTAAGTTTGACATGAGCCCACTCATCGTTGACAACCGTTGTTCGTCGTACTGTAACTTCTTTAGCAGATGTGGCCAACCCGTTTCCAAACAGAGTTCCTTGACAAACACCTTAATTGCACTTTGAAGGTTCCACCATGATAGGCGTTCCCTTCTCTGCAGTTCTTTGCAACGGCATTACTCTTATGGTTTCACATCAGGCACCACCGTTCCTTCTTGTATAGCCACCCGCAGGGTTTTTCGATTCGTAATGTTCTTTGGGCGTTTGCGCGACCTGCTTACTTTTTCCATTTTACCACAATTCTAGCACCTTATAGTCTTTGTCTTTTTGTCAGCAAAGCTCTTTATTATGTTAACTAGTTGTTCGAGTTTATCGTCCACATTTTCTTCTTTTACAGTCCTCACTTTACTGTAGCTGTCTCATACTCTAGAGCAGCGGACAAGACATCGACCAATATTTTGTGACGGGCTAAGCGGAGTGTTTTCTGCATCTCGTGGTCACGAAGTCCATCAACAAATGTTTGGACTGCTAAACATCATGTTTTCTGGAGCTGATGGGTAAGCAAACCTTACCAACCTGGCAAAATTTACTTCGTATTCTTGAAGAGTCCTCGTTTCATTTCTATTTGCGATTCTTTAGCTGTGATGGATATAAATGTTCCAAGTGTTCGTGGCCATATCGCATGTTTAGACTCTTTTTGAGTTGTTCAAAATCGTCTGTCATTTGCAAGGATATAGTCTGAAGGACATTTAAAGAGCCTCCTTGAAGGGCGATTGTCAAATTTACAGCATTTTCTCTTTCAGATAATTTGTTCGCTCTACCAGCTGTTTCATACTGTTAATGGTAATTGGTCCATGACATCTTCTCGTCGAAAGTTGGGGCTTTAACTCGAGCAGAGTTTACAGTTCCTTCCAATTTCAACTTCGACTTCTGTATGTACCTGTTCTTCTATCTTCTTTTCCATCTCTTTTATTTTCTCCTCAGCAGAAGATATTTCATTTGTTATAGAAGATATTTTGTTTTCCAAGTCGAAAGAAATTTCATCTTTTAAAGAAGAGATTTCGTTTTTCACGGAAGACATATCAGAAAACACCTTTTCTTCTAAGGAAGGAATATAATTTTTTATAGAGGAAATATCAGAAGAAACTTTAGTTTGTAATGAAGAAATGTCAGATGAAATATCGGTTTTCATAGTTGACATTTGACTTTCTAAATTATAGAAGACGCATCATCCGAAAACAGAAACGTTTCCGGATCCAAACCTTCACTTTTCATTACTTCTTTACCGTTTTGCCAGCTCTGCTTTCTTTCCTGTCGTCTCTAGATCGCGATCCTTTAATTCCCGATGCAATTCAGCAACTTATAAATCACACAGTTTTTTTAGCCATTTTTGTCAACTATTTATTTACAGTTCCACTTTTAACACCAAGGTAACGATTGTTTAATTTAAAAATAGTTTATTTATTTATTTATTTATTTATTTATAACGTACTAATTAATTAATTTAATACTTAAGGACTATTATAATTCATATTACTAATTTATTTATTTTAGAATTTATCTTTACTATTCAACACTTATATTGAAACTTCTATCAACAAAGTCGCGCTATTTATATAAAAATTGCATAGAAAGAACCAATCATGCTAGAAGAACCTTGAAGCGCTCGTGAAGTGCTTCCTCTACGCGTCACCTGCATATTTCCGGCAATATTTTGATCATGAGTCGGGTGCCAGAATCTACATTGCGCTAAAGATCGAAGAGTAGAGTCTGCTTCAGCGTTTATACGACAATTTTTTGAGTCTAATGAACAACGTGCAGATTTATTTTCAAAAAGTTTGTCAATTCAGAAGTTTGAGAAATTTTAGTTATTTGGGTTTGGTAATTGTTAACAATAATTATTAATGTTAATTATTATAAATTTTAAAGATGCTACTCTGTATATATTATTTTTTAAATGTTTTATGTTAATGTTAAAATTGTCAAATAGCACAAGTAGGTAAAAATTTGAAAATAGACACTATTGGACTTATCCTTAATGTTGACATATCACTGCATCTAATTTTGGAATTAACATAAGTCAAATCTGGCTTACCCCTGCCCAAATAAAGATGTGTTAAAAATAAAGATTCAATTATTTATGAAACCCTCTATATAGGACGTTGTTAAATTAGCCTAGTTACAAATTTATTAATCATATATGATAGATGCGTATTATTTTGTCGCAATGATTCGTGATGTATCTTGAAAAATGTTGAAAGCAAATTTGCATCATATTTCACGCCATCAATTTTCTATGGCGATTGTGGTTGAATAATAGTAAATAATGATAGTAATTTGTTTATGTACGGAGATTGAGAGGTAAAATATTAATATATCAACTGTTTACATACAAACCAGTCTAATAACAAAAGCAGATTTGTTTATAAAATAAGTACAGGGTGTTACCAAACCATTTGCTAATATTTTACAGACTTTAGGTTTTCCAACCTTCCTGTATTAGGAAGGTATTAAAAGATCTTAAAATACTTCTTGATGGATTTTTAGGATTTTTGTGCTCTAATAATTTAAAAACACTTGAAATTCTTAATAAACTTGAGGTCCATAAAAAAGTTGCCCATAATGACCTACAAAGTAACATACTAAAATTTTAACAAATTCTGACAGTACCCAAAAACAATATAAAAAGTGCTAAATATTACAAATTTAATTAGAAGTCAAACTTCAAACTTATGTATACAAATATCAATATAATCCTTCAAATAATACAAACCAAATATGATAGAGATACTAAATACCCATAGATAAAATGTATTATCCTGGGTTTAAAATTTAATCTTCTTTTATGCAACCCACTTATTGTTCGTTTTCTGCCAAATTGGATACGAAACACTAAAAATACTCAATATGAAACAGCTTGTATGCAATTATAGTTACATAATACACATGAAAACCACTGCCTATTAAAACATATAACGTATATTTAGAATATATAGACTTGTTTGCTGTAGCCGCTGTAGGCATATCCTTTTCGTCCTTTGTAGTTTCAGGATAAATGAATCAGGTGTTGAACACAAGATCCGATTTACCTACGTCAACATTGTTTCGTTAATTAATATTTTGTTTCAATGAAATATCCCGTGACAAAGGATATGTGGTTTTAGGCTATATTATGCTTTACAAATTCTGTTTCTGAAATCTTATCTTAGTGAAAATTATTTCCTCAATTTTCTGTTAAAATTTTTAGTAAGTAAAAACAAAAATAATATATTTGAAACTGTACAACCTTAAAGTTTTATTTGTGGCATGAAATTTAATACCTTTTAAGTTATTTCTTCTAGTAAAACATCCCATTATTTGACACGTTCTAGTCGTTATTTGGGCAATTTTGTTAAGCTGGTGCTGGTGATACTAATTTAACTGGGTTCTTGAAGTATTTGATGAATAAAACGTGTTCTGTCGCATAGTTAATATTTTGTAGACGCAAAAACATTTCGTTTTCCAATTTATGTTGAATTTTGGGCCATTTATTGTTAAATATATAGGGTGTTTCAGAGTGAAATGTAATTTAGATGAAGGTCCTTTCAAATTTTGCCCATTACGTTTAAAAAATTAATGATTTACGGATCTGCATAACATTTCTAACATTATGTCAAAGTATTAAAATAGTGCAAAATAAAGACATTTGAAAAGTATCTACATAGAATTTTCCAAGTTTTGCCATCAAGAAATAATTATTTTTAATTTCTACAGTTTGCAAATTGTTAAAAAACTTTTTAACAAAAAATTAGTACCTATAAAAGGAAATGCGCATATTTGAAAAGATCCTAATCTAAATCATCTTTTTCCGTTCTTTTGAAATAGCTTATCAGATATGCAAAATGTTGTTATATATGGTGTTGTTTTTGAGGCGGAAACAAATGGTCAACATTTGTTAAGCCGGACCTGGATCTCAATTATGGTTTCTATAGCATTATTTTTGTTATATCGAGGAAAATATATCTGACAAATTTAAAATTTTGGTTGCCGAGTTTTGGCAAAATAAAAATTCTTAGGAGATCCAGAAAACACCCTGTATTTAGGTAATGAGATATCCAAGTATCCCATACCTACAGTTAATGTAATCTACATTTCATCCTATATACCAACAAATCGTAATTTAGTTTATATAACAAAAGTTTATATTTATATTACTAGGAATATCTGACTACCTATTTAATATTTAACAGATAATTTTTATGTTATTAAAATAAATGCAATTTTATTTTGTAAAAAATTGGATGTTACTGTTTTAATAAAATAATAAGCTACGAATCTAAAAATATAAGATTGTTGCATAACCTGTAGGGGAAATATTCCCAAGTGCATCTCAATAATATTTTATGAGAAAAGAAAAACGAAAACTTGTATTAAAATACTCTTAGTCCTAGAGCCAATGTGCAGATTTGTGACTTATTTTCTAATAGCTGAATTTATTATTCTTGACTTATTATTGTTATGCTTATTCGACCATAGGTGCCCATCTACAAGAAATATTACACCCTCCACCAATTTCGATGCTCCATTTTTTTCTCCAATGTTTTAACATAGTGCGTGAATAGGCATGCGCGTGGCATATTTTCTTATGGCTGGTTTTTAATTTATTTTCAAGTTTTTGTTGTTTTTTACAAAATTCACTTTCTCCACCATTTTTCCTGAGTCATTTTTCTCTCCGACGTTTTACAGTGGTGCGTGAGTGGGCATGCGCGTGGTTTATTTTCAAAAAGTGGACGCTTGTACCAAAGCAAGATAAAAATGATACCTTTACATTGAATTAATGTCTATTCAAAATATTGGGCCTAAGCACCCCAGTCAGAACGTCGCGCTTTCGTAAATTCGTTGTAGGGGAACCTGTTGTACCTTGGACATCGTTGTACCTCGAACATAACTTTAAAATTCAAACTGCGCGGTACTTTTACTCAACGGGATAAATGCTAGTCATGCGCCAGCGAACATGCGACAGTCTAAACACTATTTTGATCGTCTGATGACTAAAGTAGAATTGTGAAGTGGTTTTTATTTTTTTTTGTTGAAAATGTAAGTTATTTTTTTATAAGTATATCGCAAATATTTTGGGTATGTTACAACTAATGGGTTGGGATTTCCCTCATATCAATTAAGTGGTTATTTGGCCCTTATTTCGTGTATATTTAACCGATATATTTCTAACCTCAAATTTTCTATGATTAATTGTTTGACGAACCGACACGGTGTTGTACCTTGAACATAATAAACACGATGTACCTTGGACATATCCAACGTACAACACGATGTACCTTGAACATAGCCAACGTACAACACGATGTACCTAAAGCAGGTTCGAGGTACATCATGATTTAATAAAGGTATTATGTGTCTTTAGTTATTAATTTTTTTTACAGTTATTGTTGTTCAGCGGTAGTTTTACAACAAAATATGCCACGCAGCAAAACCGGAGTGAAACGGGATCCGCCAGATCCCGAAAAACTGAAAAGTGCGATACAATTAATAAAAGAAAAGAAGCTTACATTATACAGTGCTGCAAAACACACTGGATTAGCACGAAGCACAATTCGCAGATACATGCAAAACTTTAAAGATACAGGCAAAGAAAACTACAACCTTGTACAAAATTGCAGCACAAAGAAAGTTTTCAATCGAGAAGAAGAAAATATGCTTGTGGAATATATAAAAGACGCGGCAACTTTACAATATGGTTTAACGTTAAGAACTGTTCGTGAACTAGCCTACCAATTTGCTGCGTCAAATAACAAAAGTTATCCTGCGCAGTGGGATCAAGATAAAATGGCAGGAGAATTTTGGTTGCGTCTTTTCAGAAAAAGGTATAAAAATGATTTAGCACTTCGCAAACCGGAGGCTACCAGCTTAGCGCGATCAACAGCTTTTAATCGAACGAATGTCACACTCACATTCAATAACTATAAAGCTGCTCTAGAAAAATGTCCTCCTTTACCTGCTGTTAATATATGGAATTGTGATGAGACCGGATTATCTACGGTCCATGTTCCTCCAAAAATACTGGCTACGAAGGGTTCTAAACAGGTTGGAAGCATGACTAGCGCAGAAAGAGGAACAAATATTACCATGATTTCGGCAGTAAATGCTGGAGGTGGTTTTGCGCCACCAATGCTTATTTTTCCTCGCGTCAATTTTAAAGATTTTATGTTGACTGGAGCTCCACCAGGAACTATTGGTGGCGCAAATCCTTCTGGTTGGTCCAACGAAACATTGTTTATTCAATTTTTTAAACACTTCCTTCAATACGCAAAGCCGTCAAAAGATTTGCCATGTATTATGTTGATGGACAATCATGAGAGCCACATCTCGGTCCCTGTTATTCAGTTAGCTAAAGATAATGGAGTGATCCTGGTAACATTTCATCCTCACACAAGTCACAAAATGCAACCATTAGACAGGACCGTATTTGGTGCGTTTAAAACTTATTTTAATACAGCAATGAATGAACACATGATTTCACCGGGAAATATTGGTAAACCAGTCTCAATCTATGACCTTGCTCAACTCGTAGGAAAGGCTTTTCCTTTAGCTTTTACACCGAGCAATATCACTCAAGGATTTAAAGTCACCGGATTTGTTCCTCTAAATGAGAATATTTTTCAAGATTTTGAATTTTCCCCTTCGAATGTGACTGATCGCCCTGATCCAGCTGCACCAGAAGACAATATTGTTATATCTAATCAGCAGCTGACCAATAATGTTCCATTAACTTCTAATTGTCTTGCCTCCACACAGGCGATTACAAATATTGGAGATGTCCAAGCAGAACCTTTGCCTTCAACATCAAGTGCTTTTATTAGCCCTTCCATGATAAGGCCACATCCAAAAGCTGCCCCACGCAAGAACACTCGGAAAGGGCGACGAAAGGGAAGATCGCGCATATTAACTGATACCCCTGAAAAACTTATCATTGAAGAACAAAAACCAGTTAAAGCAAGAAAAGTTACAGTATCCGCTAAGCTTAAAAAGACTAAATGTAACCCTAAACAACTTGTTAACGTTAAACGAAAAGTACTGGCAGATCCTGATTCTTCATCAGAAACTTCCACATCTGAAGATTTTTCTTTACAAGATTCGAATGATTCTGACAGCTCTCTACATTTTTCTGATTTAGATGTAGGCATGAAATTAAACAATAATATTGAAACATCGTCACCAGAAGCTTCAGAAATATCTTATCCTTCTCCAAGGTATGCAGTGGGGGATTTTGTTATTGTAGTTTATGAGGCTAAATTTTTCCCAGGAAAGATACTGGAAACCACCACAGAGGGAGCGGTGGTAAGTGCAATGCAGAAAACCTTTAATTTTTGGAAATGGCCAGAGCGAATAGACTCGATGTTTTATCTCTGGGATGATATTCTGAAACATATTTCTCCCCCTAAAAAAAGTCATTCGAAACGAGACATCTACGAGGTAAAGGAGATGTGTAATATTAATGAAAATTAACAGAACTTTTAAGTTACTAGGCAGTTGTACACATTAAATTTTTATTTTAGTTCTTCTTTTTAACAATGTAATACATTTTAAAATCATATTAAGTTGTTTTATTTCATGTCACTGCATCAAAAGTTATATATTATTAAAATATATATCCATTATGTCCAAGGTACATCTTGTCTGTGTTCCAGGTACACCACCCCTGTTGTACCTTGGACAATATGTAATTTTTTTTTTAATGTTATTTATCGAAATAAAAAATGTATCTTTCTTCGCCAAAAAAAGATATTATACGTTTAACAGTACATATTATAGAGTAAAGAGTATTAGGTGAACCTAAACAATATGTATAAATAAAAAATAAATAAATAAACAAAATGGTCCCGAGGTACAACAGGTTCCCCTACACGTATCATAGTGCAATTTAATAATAAATTCAGCAATAACAAAATTAAGTCACAAATCTGCACGTAGGCTCTAGAACTAAAAGTAGTGTACAGGAAATAAATATTTTGGATTTTTTCAAGCTGGAGCAAAAATTAAAAAATAAATTTACTTATAATAATAAAAATAATAATTTTTGAACATCATATAAATGTAATAAATAATGTAGTTCTTATTAATTCATTAAAGGTACTTGCTCTACAAAACAATACTAGTAAAAATAGTGATTTATGTATTATATTAAATAATAAAAGACTAGGGTTGCCAGATTTACGAAAGGGAAAAGCGGCACAACGGTGACGACAGGGGATCAGGTTAAAAAAAGTGTTTTTATAAAATCAGGTCCTTCTTATGTGACATTTCAAAAAAAAGATCCTCAGCTTATATTTGTATTGAACCACGTCCTTCTGGTGAGCTAAAAAAAGGTCCTCAGCTAAACTAGGCCCTTCTAGTGAGCTTCAAAAAAAAGGGTTCTCAGCTTATATTTTTTATAAGCCAGGTCCTTTTTCTGACACCTAAAAAAAGGCTTTCCCCCTTTCAAAAAATGTATAACTTTGAATATTTAAAAAGCGTAGCATTTGGGTCAAAAACGTGACGCGTGCCAGCAAGCGAAAAGGCGGGACAATTACGCCTAAAACGGGACGTCTGGTAACCCTAGATACAACTAGCTTACATACTTAATGTAGATGATAACATCCCCGAAGGGTGCCTCTATTATGTTAGTCAATACTCGTCAAACATAAATCTCTTTACAGATGAGATTGTCAGGCATCTGTGATCAGGCGCAGATTCTGTCTAATTATAGTTAACTATTTATTTTTGCTTTAATGTTGTAAGAATAAGTTAAAAGCTCCCTAGCAACTCTGCAGCTTCTTGTTTTATTCCACCTTTCCTTGAATGCCACAAAGGAATGTTCTTTAATTAAGTTTATCATGACCGATATTGTTAGTCGGAAATATCAGATCCAAAAAGTACCCGTACTATCTTGCACCTCTGCAGCTTCTTGTTTATTCCATGTCTACTTGAATTTCACAAGGGATTGTTCTTTAATTAGGTTTGTCACGAACTATGTTGTTAATTCAATGGACGGGGAAAGTTCAAAAGTATTTGGTTGGCTACTGAATCCGCAAAACAACTGCTTATCTTTCGATATGGTGAGCCTTTGATACATCTTAAGGTAACCACATTGTTGATGGACTTGGAGACATTCTAGTACTAACCCTCAGTACATTGGTCTCTCTAAGACCTTATAGAAATTTTATCCATTTTGACATCAAAAATTCTATTCACAATATATCGATTTTAAAATTTCTGCGATATGTAATTTCAACTAAACATTTTCTGATTTTCCATTACTTTCAATTAAAGTTTTTATTTATATTTGTCGAATTTACAACCCGTGAATAGAATCTGATATACGTTCGTTTTATATTTGTCTCATTTTTGTTCAGGATATACTCAAAATTTTTTTAATTTAATTGTGCGTAATTGTAGAATTTATTCTATCGTGTACAACTGTTATTCGATTTTACGAACTTGTTATTGGATTTTAAATTCCGACTTAATTATTAAATATAATTTTCATTAGTTATAAAATTTAATTTATTAAAACTAATAAAAAAAAGAAAGAAAGTTTACTAAGCTCAGTCAGGAGGGGTCGGGTTATAATGCAAATAAAATGCCGGCTATATGGAGTATTCGGTTCCTTTTATTATATTTCTATAGACCTTTTCATCACAATTTTTTTTGTGCGCATGTGTCAATATCGGCCATCTTTTTCGTACTGTTTTTGTAAACAAGCATGTTAGGTAAAATGCCCACGTGAAAAAAAATATATTCAATAAATATTAATTTAGGTATATTCATTTAAAAAAAGGAAGAAAAAGCAAAGTAATAATAAGTTTAGTGTCTTAATTGAAAAATATATTTTTGCAATCAATTATAATTGTTATCTGTACGGAAAGGAACAACGAAACGATGTTGTTATGGAGTATGTAAAAGTGACACACGGTATAATTCATTCAAAGGCAATACATATTATTTTATAAATTTTACAAAAGCCTTGGCTGTAACATCGTAAAAAATATCAAATTATCAGGCCACATCCATATTAAAACGTGTTCAAAAAGCGCAAAATGTGCATTAGGTGTGAACAAATGTGGTCGAAGTGACAGCGGTTTTCGATGTATTAATGATGTTACTAAATATACTTTGTTCACTACATTTTCATGGAGAAAGTG
This sequence comes from Psylliodes chrysocephalus, assembly GCA_927349885.1. NCBI lineage: Eukaryota > Metazoa > Arthropoda > Insecta > Coleoptera > Chrysomelidae > Psylliodes > Psylliodes chrysocephalus. The sequence continues at coordinate 37,144,522 of OV651821.1, forward strand.
GTCCAACAGAAGAAAATTCTTATCTGGTATTACACAATATTTTTTTAATATTAAATACTACTTTGGTATATACAGTAATATGATTAAAAATGTAATGTTGATCCTCAAAATATTAAATCATTTATTTTATTAATTATACTCATGATTAACTATCATGTTAAAGTGTTTTTGCAAGTACTAATAGTTGGTTGGCATAATTAATTAGAATGAGAGTTATAATTATTGTGTTCATTAATTTTGTATACCTTAGATAAAAGAAACAATAGATGATGCATTTCATTTAAAAAGTATGTTTTGTTTGGTCCCAATCATTGGAAAAGAGAAAGAAGATATATTATGCGGATTAAAAGAAGACAGACTGTAATCGAAAATCTCGTCTGGCAACGCTGCTGTTACACGCAATTAAAAGTCTGTCGATACCAGTGGCGTATCTTATTAAAGATAAAATCATAACTAATTATAAAAAAATAATGAAATACTAACCTATATGGTGTGCAATAAACTTTATAATAGTTTAAACTTTAAAACCGATTGGATTTGGAATAAGGGTATGAAGTTCAGTGGAATGTAGGTAAAAAACTTAAAAACACTATTTTTTTTCAAGAATAATACAATATTTATTACATATAAAGATGTTAAATAAAATCAAATAAATAAAATAAAAACAAGATAAATAAATCAAGATTTATTTTAAAAAAATTTACGAATCCAATTTTGGTGTTAAAATTTGAACAGTTTTACAAATTGGTAAAGACGTTGAAAAAAAACTACTTTTTGTTTAAAAAAGAAAATTTTATTCGTTTTTTTGTGTTTGTACTTCTTACTCTATTTTATCTTAACATATCCAACTTTTTTGTGGTCTCCTAATGAATGCGAATATTAAAATAATGTTTGAATAATAGCTTTATCAAATCTATTGCGTGATTTTCAAAAATATCGCCATCAAAAATGTGATCTCCAAATAATTGAATATGTTAGAATCTTAGATTTTTAAAGTATTTAAAATTAATATATCCAAAACCCCTTTAATATTCTTATTAAAAATATTGTTGGTTTTCTAGAAAAAACGAAAAAAAATTTCTTACAATATAAAAATTTCTGTGTAAGATAAATTACCAACTTTCATCTTAAAAGGTAAACACTTAAATGAACATTTCCGAAACATAATTAAGAATGTTTTTAGTTACCTAAAAGAGCTTTTTTGAAACAATGAATGACTTAGTTTTGGCAGTGTTCCAGGCTTGAGATGTTTCGCGCCATTTGCTTTTTAAAGAATATCATTAGGGTCAAAATGATCCGAGCATAACACTCTTTTTTACACACCTTTATTTTCTTGAAGTCCTACAAGTGATAGCCAAATATTTCTTGTATGCCTTTCAGTTGGGAATCTAAAAATCAAGTATAAGCATATTTATTTTACTACTATAGTCCAAACCAAAGTGTTTCTATTAATTACAATTTTTTACGAAACTAATAACGTTGAAAGATCAATGAAAATAATTAATAGTAAAACAAATCTACATAATACATGTGATATTACGGCAAAAATCTTTAAATCTACACCACTGAACTATGCAATACATAATTACCTAACCTTACTTACTTATGAAAAGATACTTCAGCACCCAGATTTTCCAGTTCTTTGCACAAAAAGCACTCGCGAACCATATTGTTAGCTATACACAAGCCGAAATGTTTCCAAAAAAGTCTAAAGATTAACAAAAACACCCAATATGCACAATTTACTGGATCTAACGTCGCAAACTATTGACGGATAAAATACTATACTTCCAGAATCAGCCAGCTATACAATACGTGAACTGGAATCTGGCACTGGCCGCTGTAGTGAAGTTATCAAGTGATTTATATCAACCTATTTAATCCCAAATCACAGAGTTGATATACTCGTATATGTTCCAGACAACTAGTTATCGAGAAGTTAAAAGATAACGAGGAGTCGATGTGAAGTTGAGTAGAAATTGTAGTTAACGAAAAGTTAACGTGAAACTTGCAGGCCTAAAAGGGTGAAAACTATCTAAGCTTCTGAATATCTAACAATTTCATGTAAGTAGATAAATTAATTAAATATTTAATGTGAAAATAGCATAACAAAAGTGATCGAAGGTTTTAATATTAATCCTACAATTTCAAAGAGACTTACCTAAGATGGTGGGTGGCCTTATAGTGACATTCAATATTATCTTAGCAATCCTAATCCCTAGCCAAGTGGTATATTTAATATCCATCAAACTAGATATAAATAGTGCTTTCCTAGATAATATTTTTCTACGAAAAGTAAAGACAGAGCTCTCTGCAGTTCAGCAAGTTTTGTCAGAATGCTCAAATCAACCCTTCAAAGGTTGAAAATCAGAGTTCAAGTTCTCTTTAAAAATGTTGAATAAAAGTACCTATCTCTTTCTATTTCTAAACAATAACTAGTATATGCCCATTGCCTAGCTTTGTCTAATAAGTTCTAATTGTACTTTAGTTCACCCAGAACCAAATCTTGTCAATCTGGTGGATTGAATGACAATGAAACAAGGACAAGTGACACAATAATAAACAAACCCTACCTATTATTAAAATAACTAGAATTATTATTACTTATTTTAGGATAGAAAGTCTCAACGACATGAGGAAAAATGAATAGAAGAATATAATTAACAGAATATTAAAATGGAAAATCTAATTAAAGAAGGTCAGTAACTTCAGGACTTAGATTTTGGTTCTCCGAATATTAAAGGTATGTTTTATTTTAAATTTCAGGTAACCAGAATCAGCTGAGCGAAAGAAACTACTATATTAAATGTCATCAGGCTTTAGATTTATTCTCTTTACAGGATATTTTATATAAATTTTAAATATTATTAATATTAAACGTTTCATTTGCATAAGAGGTGCATTTTTCTCACTAGTTCGAAGAGTAATATTTAGTAGGAATTTTGAAACCGTAACACAACTACTTTTTCCATAAGCTCTTGAAGGATTTTTATAGTTAATTTTATTTTCTTTTTGTCAAATGAAGTCGGTCAGAAATCAAGTTTTCTTTTAAATACGCTGATATTATTCCTATTATACAGTGTGAATTTTAAGTGATACTTTACTGAGTATAGAATTTACTATAATAAACTTCTTTTTCAAATTACTTTTAAAACTCAAAAATAAAAAAGATAGAGATTTAAATCTGGGCCTGGACTTGTGTATGAAAAGTGTTATTTAAGTTTTTATTATGAATCATGATTTATTATGTAGCGGTTAAACAGTCGTGATATTTCAGTAGATATTTTAAATTTTTCAGTATTATGGCAAATTGAAAATAAAGTGATTTCAAAAAAACTTATATGTAATCGAAGAAAATCTAATAAATACTCTAATAAATAGTATTAATATTGAAATTTAAAGTATTTGAGAATACCTGGGTATGCGAGGTGAAAAAATGTATTTTAAAAAAGTAAAGAGAATTGAAGATATATACCAACCTACACAAGGTGTCCCAACTGACTAGTTAAATATGTTTTTTAATTAATTTTAATGTTAGTAGTAATAATATTAAAATAAACTGTTTTCATTACATTTTGTAATATTCTTGGCTTGAGTATAAATATTAAATTTATGGTATACGTAAGAAAGTGACTTCAATGGCTTGCTTTGTATATATAATTAATGTTTGGTTTAGTCTTATTACGGATGTAACATGAAGTTTTTTTTATATAAACATTAGTTAAGTTATGAGTATATACAAAATCTTGTTAAAATATGTTGTTTATGGTTAACCACAAACATGTCATCAAAAAATAAAACTAAATACTTCTGAATTTTTGAAATAGAAACCATTTTTTAGTATTTAAATACACAGAGGATAATTTTGACTATATTATAATAACTTGAGAATCCTTCACCGAAAATATGACGATTTAACCTAACCTAGGTAAAATATTCCTCCTAACATATTGTATTTAAAAATATTATTAACCACTGTTAGGATACCTTCCAATATGTTTTGTTCATACTTGGCGAAAAGTTTATGTAAGTACGGATATTTTAAATTATTGCAGCTTCTTGCCAAAGGCGTACGATATGGGTAGATACCTATAAAAAATAAATTTGCTAAAATTAAAACATGTTGGTATAAGACGAAAACTTCTGTGTTGGATCGAGTCCTACATGAGTAACAGAACTTATTGTTTTTCGTTTTGGTGATTCTTCATCCTCTGTTGCCGATGTTGTTAGTAGTGTTCCGCAAGGTTCCATCCTCGGGCTTCTTTGTCTTTTGTCTTTTTTGTTGTTTATAATAGTACATAATTTGGAAGAGGCATTAGAAATTACCACTTTAGAAGGTTAAGATGACGATGATATTAAATATTTAATATTAAAAAAGTTCGAACTGATACGAATGTTGGCGAGCGCACCCGAAAACTATAAAATCGCCACTAACTGCTGTTCTCCACAAATAAGGACAGGCACAATCTTTATTAAAGTCAGTTCTAGAATGTAAGTGATCTGCGCATGCTCAGATGTCAAAATAAGAGAGGCACTAATAGTGACTGACCTTAAGTGAACTTGCAATAACTCTCGAATCACTTTAAAAATGTAGTACCGAAGTTTGTGTTATTTTGACGTCTGAATAAAAGCAGAACAAACCATGGTTGGTGTGGTGTTTAGCAATTAACAACCTTCAATTTTTTTCAATTCAGTCTATGTCAGGCGGTCACGTCATATATGAGTGACGGCTGGGACCAGTGGTCACCATGGGACTTAGACGACTGGCGTTTAATCATTGACAACGTAGAATGAATGACAGTAAATAAGTGAGTGAGTTGGTGAATAGAAAACTAGTAGGTCCTTCAAATGGTGGTACAATAAGTCGCAGGCTGCAGTGCCGTCACGCTTCAAACGAATTAGGATGATAACACGAGGGTCCGTAGGGTTTAAACAAATTAGCGATCGACTCTTAGCCTTTTATAATTTGGCGAAAACAAAAATACGATAAAATAAACGGAAAATGAACGAATACAAAACATGTTTTGCATATATACCACGACGGAAAATCACTTTTCATTAACTTGCAAATTTGAAATTATATTTTTTCTCGTTTTTTTGACGTGTCGTGATAACTCTACAGGGGCTAAAAAATTAACAAAATAAAATTTTTATATATCCGGGGCTACGGGCAAATTGTCAGTTTTGATTTTTCCTAGATTCTTTGCAATAAATGCCGTGATGACAGGAATTGAAATCGATTATAAAATTTAGATTTTTCCTTCACCAACCAAATGCATATTCCGGAAAATGCCAATCTTCATTTTTTTTAGATTCGTCACCTTCACATTCAATAATAAAAAAAAACTGACGTGCTACGATGACTCTTTTCACACCTTCTATGTATAATCATACTTCACTCCTTTAGCAACGACATATATTTTTTTAATATACAAAGTATCTCATTAAGAATAGAATACAGAGCAACTGAAGATTCTCTGATTAAAAATTACAACTTGCTTAGATAAAACATTACTGGTTGAAAATTATTAATGGCTATATTTTTTTTATTTCTTAATATAATTTTACTAAAAGCGGCAAACATTTTGGGTGTTATAAGATACAACTATAAGCGAAACAATCAGTGGCTTACGGCATGGGTAAGTAACACATTCATCTCTTCTAAATTTTGCGCCACTCTGTTTTTTAAATAAATCATGTAATCTTGTTGGAAATTTATAAAAAAAAATCCAAAATTACAAAAATAAAAATATGTGTAAATATCTCAAAAACCAAACACTTTATGAGTTCTTTGGGTGTATCTTATGACACTAAAATTATTTGTCGAATTTAGTAAAATTATATTGAAAAATAAAAAAAATTATAGCCATAAATAATTTTTTAATTTTTAACTTTAACTCCCTGTATTTCGGAAACTAGTAACAATTTATCTAAGCATGTTTCGTTTAATTTTCTTATTTTTAATCAGAGAATCTTCAGTTGTTCTGGATTCCAGTCTTAATCATAAACCCTGTATATATTTATGTAAAAAAATAATAAATTCTGGTATCGTCATGCGGTCGAAAATCCTGGTCGAGGGCTCTCCCACTATATGAACTTGTAGAATATAATGTACTTATTAGGTAGTATTGTTGTCTGTTGTGGTTAAAAAAAAACAATGCCATTAAATCTGGATCATGGACAAAAAGGTTTTTGAATACAAAATTGGTAATGTATCTACATAAAATTGCACTCGTATATGTACAGGTACTTATTTATGGAGTCAACGATTCTTATACCACATGGTGACCAGCTTTCTCATTCTTCCTTTTATGGCAATTGCAGTAATCATTTTTAAAATTTCGTAACAAGAATAGCAATTTGCCGAAATAATTACAAACATTACTTCGTCCATCATGTATAGAATAATTTATATTTTTAAATTACATATTTGAAAATGATCTAAAATAAATTTTGCTAGAAAATAATAATAGAACAAATCTCAAAATGAACATGTACGAAATAGCTGTTATAAAAGCAGTTACGAAATACCTTATTTTATGTAACGAGTGAACCTTTGCGGGACGAGAAGGGCGAGATCCCGCAAAATGGAAGAGTTACATAAAACGGCATTTCGTATCGTGTTACATACAATATTTTTTATAATTTGGACTAGATTATTTATAAAATTGTGTTTTGGTAAAGGATTAAGTACTAACATCTATGCTACCAATATTACTTTCTAGAGATGGGTTGCTTTTTAGTAAACTGCTATTTGACAACTGTTATTTGAACTAAGCAGCTTTCAACTGCTATCAGCTATTACAAATCGCTGCTTCTTAAATAGCAGTTTACCATTTTCACTAATATTTCGATTTCAGATACGCCGATCTTTGTGACTATGTTGTGAGTGCATGGTGCGCGTGATGCGACGATGACAATGGCAAGTTGCTGATGAGAATGTCGTATTTTATACGTGCACTACGGATGTTTATGTTTTTCTGTACAATAACAGTTATGGTTAGACCAAAAATGCTGTGCCCTCTTACAAATATTTTCAGCAAATAAATTTGTTTTAAGAAAATAACTCACAATACAAAACTTACGTCAGAAGAGGACGTGATGGCATACAAAGACTAATTTTTTCATTTTTTAATTGTTACCATTCCCGTTGTCGTCGATTTATTCTGACAATTTGGGGAACCACCCGCACCGGTTGATATTTAACTCGACATTATAAGACAGCTTAACAGATTTGAACGCGATCACCGATCGACTAGTAAATAATGAAATACCGGTAAACACTTAAGCAGAGTAGTCGAACTACATGTTGCGATGATTTAATAAACTGCTATTAAAAAGCAGCTATTTGAAAGCTGCTTTTTAGAAAAAGCAGTTACTGTTATAACTGTTATTTAAAAATAGCAGTTTTGCCCATCCCTATACTTTCTTGTATTTTTAATTGCCTATGCATTACTTTATTCATTTCATTGGCAAATAGCAAATAATATTAATTTATTCTCAACGACTTGTTGTGAACAGGGTGTAATAAAAAGGTAGGTCATAAATCGAACCACATATTCTGGGCTCAAAAGTAACTTGATTGAACATAACTTACTTTAATGTAAATGTGCCCTCAACAAAAGTTATTTTTCATAACCAGTTTTATAATGTTCAACTTTATTCAACTGGTTCCGTAAAGTAAATCGTTTTCGATTACAAAAGATATGCCAAAATTAGAAAAATGTATTTTTAGAAAATGTATAGTTTTTGCTAAAGTAAGGTACATGTCTAAAATATTTGGCGTAACGAAAGCCCTCAGTTGTTATAAAATATGTAGAAATGATACGTTGATAGATTTTGGCCATGCGCTGATACAAAGTATCAGTACAGCAGAGCGTTCTTTTTTATTTTCTTTAAATAATCTATTTTGTGAGCTTTGGAGTTTAGTTGGAGGACAGCAAATTTTAAAAGTTTTATCGAATAGCAGAAGTACAATATTCCCACAGTTGAAATTTCTGCTTTTTATAACTAACATGTATTTATGTAAGAATAAGACAACTGCACTATTATGTATAACAAAAAAAAAATAAAATTATTTAAAAAATTACGTGATTTTTTCCTGACATAAAAAATAATATATGAAAATTATCATGTTTAAACTTTCTGTGGTAAATAGACTTGCATGTCTGATGCCCATCCATCGTGATGTTTTCAGATAAAAACAAGAAGGGCACATTGTCGTAGTACTTGACTGGAGTTTTGGGAACAACATGAGCAGGTCGGATCTTAGATTTTCTTAAGACGGTTTTCCACTAAACGGACAGTTGAGTTGATGTTTTGTTTGTGTTTTCTGGAACTTGAAAAACAAAAATAATGCTAAGACAAACCCCTAAACGGTTTCCATCAAGCGAACTACATTTTGTTACAGTTTTGTTTTTGTTTTCGGTCCTTTTCCACTGGTTGTTGTGAGGAAGTCAGAACACATTTTTTCAATATTTTATTTATATTTATATAACTATTAATTTTTTAAGATAGGTCCAAATTGAAAATACATAAGTAAGTTTAAAAGATGTATGTGAAATCATAAAAACCTAAAAACGACAATATTTGGACCCAGTCTGTCTCTGACACTCAGATATATATTATGTATTATATATTATATATTATATATTATATATTATATATTATATATTATATATTATATATTATATATTATATATTATATATTATATATTATATATTATATATTATATATTATATATTATATATTATATATTATATATTATATATTATATATTATATATTATATATTATATATTATATATTATATATTATATATTATATATTATATATTATATATTATATATTATATATTATATATTATATATTATATATTATATATTATATATTATATATTATATATTATATATTATATATTATATATTATATATTATATATTATATATTATATATTATATATTATATATTATATATTATATATTATATATTATATATTATATATTATATATTATATATTATATATTATATATTATATATTATATATTATATATTATATATTATATATTATATATTATATATTATATATTATATATTATATATTATATATTATATATTATATATTATATATTATATATTATATATTATATATTATATATTATATATTATATATTATATATTATATATTATATATTATATATTATATATTATATATTATATATTATATATTATATATTATATATTATATTCTCCTAATAAATATACTTATTTAAATTCTTCCAGGGTTTCAAAATAAATTACTTATTACTAATTACTTATCTATAAAAAAATACGTTATTTACTTACCTATATGTACCAATTTCCAATTTGGTACAAAATTTAGACTGCACAACACGATATATTTTAAAAGTATTTATAAAAATAATAAATTTATAAAAAAAGGTATCTACGCCTATGGCAGATCAAACAAAATCGTCGGTAAGGGTTAGGAACGAGTTTTTATATTCTGCAATTGATAATGGAAGAACTATACCCAATTATTAATTTAATTTATTTAATTTTAATAATAAAAATGGTACGCCCATGTGGGTGGTCCCTTTGAAGTCGGTGCTAGCCGGTTATTCTGTTGTACTGGATTGTGTCTAGAAAGACTATACACATGCTTTTATTTGATTTCCACAGGATCCTGTTGTTTTTATTGTTAACATTGATTCTAACGAACTAGTGGAGAATTGAAAGTACGTCTCGATATTTTATAGTATTAAAACGTGGCATTTATATTGATTAAATTGTAGGGTTAGCTTGCCATGACCTAGTGCTTATATTATTCTAATTTTATAGTGCCCTTCTGCCGCCTTTTGCCATGGCTTCTCTTTACCTCCCAGTTTTGTGTGGATACTAAAGAAGTTCTGTAGCAGTATTTGTTCCTGTGCCACTGTAATTACAGTATGGAGTCACCTAAACTTGTTCTATCGAGTTCGAAGAAGCACACACACCCCATCAGCTGATGAGTTTGGCTGAGGTTCGCATATTAGCGGAGATTAGCGAGTTCCCTTCATCGGGAACAGTGAGATATTTATGTGATACATTTTAAATAGCCTTCAGCTAAACTCTACTCGAGAATAATCAGGGTAACAAGATAAGTCTGTTTGTTACCTATTTATTCAGAGATCATAGGGACCAGATCCTGTTTAACGTGTTAGTTTCAGTATCAACCATCGGGTTATTGAGTATATTTGTAAATATTGGCGATGTTACACGTAATGAGGTTAAGTATTATTTTAGTTTAAACCTTGCGAGGTTATGTAGTTTTATTACTATTTATGTGGTAAAATTCAATGGTCGGTAGCACTATTACGTTATCGGTAAATAACATTGTACATAGTGGGTAAAAATAAGTTTGTTAATAATAATATATTTAATTTTAATTAAATAATTGAATTAAAGAGAGAGCCAACTAAACTGTTTAGTTTTATTTAAGCCTGTTTTGCCTAGTGGCATTTATTTAACTCTTATCCTGTTTACAGCCAATATGGTGATTTAGTGGCTGATTTTCGTGGCAAATTATACAGGTGCCCTTTTAAGAACTTTTAATTATTGAACCCACCACCTACTACTAGAGCTATCCGCGGTTGATACCCCAATTGTCGCTATGTCAATTGCGAACCACTTGTAACATGCTATTCGTTTTTCTATGTTACAACATAGAAATAAACCAGTTATATTGAAAAACTTACATTTGCAAATTGAGCTCTGCGGGACCCGAATATGGAATAACCCTGTATTTATTTAATAATACCAGAAAATCTTATCTAAATAAATAGCTACATCTGGTAGGCCAGCTCCGTTGCATATACGTAATTGCATAATCTATTCACGTATCTAATTCGGTACCAAAAAGTGTCCAAAAAGAAATCCACCTCCTACCAGTTCAAAATTAGACACCGCATCACAACACACAACACGGCTGTATGATAAACGCGTTGCCAGATACCTAGACCACGGTTCTATGAAATTGTAAACGTTGAAATATTCTAATTTAATTAACGTGAACTTGTCTTAGCTAATTTATCAAATATACGTGTAGTGAATGAAACAAGGATACCGGACAGGTGTTAGACTAACATCTAGATTTTACAAAACGAAGACCTAGAATGAAGTGGAACTTACCTCAAAAACAGGAGACATACTGTCTATACTTATACAACCGTTTTGCTGGTTTGTTTTTAAAATGACGTTCTTATTTTAACTAGTTCAGATCTTCCAAATATTATTTTCAATACGGATGATAGTTTGAATTCTTTTTTTTTAACAAAGAAAAGTAACCATGTCAATATCAAAGCTATCATAAGTCATAAATGTAAAAACTTTAAATATGATTTGTTCACATTGACTTTATCTTAAATTTTCCTATAATTTGTTATGCTACCTTTAGAAATTTAGCTTTGCTTATCAAAAAATGTTTTCTGTAACGTTTTGTTTCTTCTATTAAAGGTTTCAGTAGGTACATTCTGAAATTACAGAATAAAAGCAATATCATTTTTATAACACACGAATAATTTTTAAGTGGTTAATCTGTATTACTTACTGCATATGATACATGTATTTAGAGAAGAAAGTAGTGCAGTAATTTAATTTACAGAACGTATTACAGGTTCAAGAGGTAAACATTTTATTTACCTCATTCCTCAATGCTTAATTGTAGCCAGGCCCGACGAGAGGGGGGTAGGGGGGACAAATTCCCGGGGCCCGGACACAAGGGCTGCCCGGCAGCTTAAGCTGAGGACGTTTTATTTTTTTAGAAGTGCGCCACAAAAGGGAGCACCTGGTTTACGAAAAATACAAGGCGAGGACCTTTTTTTTAGATTTCACTTGCTTCACTTTCACTTAAGGACCTTCTTTTTACGTTTTTTTTTTGTTTTTTTTTTTAGAAATGTAACTTTATAAAAATGTCCCGGATCCCACCCTGGCTCTCGGCGGCCCTGATTGTAAGAGTCGTGGATTGGGCTATAAGATATAATATCTCAATTACCATGAAATTAGATTTAAATTCGCATATCTCTAAGTATAAAAGTAATTGATGAAAATACGGAAACAACGGTAAATCCTAATGATAAAATCTACAAGAGTTACTGATAATGAAAAAACTTTTTAAGTTATCTATTTCGGAATATTCGGTACAATATAAAATTGACTTATCTCAATGAGGTAGGATCTTATCAAGGGCTAAAACAGGTCTTATCTACTATGGAAGGTCTCCAAACAGCACTATTATACTTTTTAAGACAACTCCTTTTTCATATTACCAAGTAAAAACTAAATTATAAATCGGATAGGTAGGACGGATGAGACAAACGTTTCGAATAATAAAATACTATATATATTTATCTTTAAAAGAAACCAACGTATTATTCAGAATATGTAGTCTCTAGTATCACAAAAAAAAATAACCTCAAAAAGTTAAAAATATAAATCTCGATAAGTCTATGTAATCATTGTATGAAACAAAAAAATATTAAATTTAACACTAATATTTAACCTAATGGTCTTTAAAAATGAAAAACAATCTCTTTATATCAGAGGATCATCTCGATTGACCCCACCGAATTATCATCGAAAGGAAAGAGATGGGACAATAAAGGTGTTTAAAAAATAAAGGTATGAAAGACATAGATACAGTTATTGGAAAAGTCTCACATCCGGAGAAGCCAACCGGAAGAAACAAGACCTTTATTGAGACTAGGGTAAAGAAGGTAATAAGGAAAACCGTATATTTTTTTTTCGTTCAAAATAAAATTCCTATACTTAAAAAATTACACTCAGATATAGAAAATAACCCCACGCTTCAAAATATATCATATTTTCATCTGCAAAAAATATTAGATGAATTAAATTTTCGTTATAAAAAAGGTGACAGAAACAGCTATAAATTATTGCGTGGAGACATAATTATTTAAGGAAAATAGCGGACGTAAGGAACCAGCATAAACAGGTATTTTATTTAGATGAAAAATGGATAATGCTGAACATACAATAACAAAAATTGGGCAAGATACATCCATCAACAGGAAACGGAATCATTTAATAATAACCCACATTGGCAGAACCGATGGATTTTTGCCAGATGGTATTAATGTTCGAGTCAAAGAAAACAAAAGACTAACATGAAGAAATGGACAGCCCTATGTTTGAAAATTGGCTACAGAACGTTATAAAAAAAACTCGGTTATTGGCAACTAAAAACAAATTCAAAAAATATATTATACTGGAGATGGCCTGAGAAAAATGAATTGAAATTCTCACATTGGTTCATTACCACGCAGAGTTAAATCCCATTAAACTGATCTGGTCAAAATTTAAAAAAGGTTATGTTTCTCGAAACAATACAACATTTAAATTACCTGATTTGCGAAATTTGTTTTTGAAGGCAGTTTCAGATGTAAATGGAGAATATTAGAGAAAATGCATTGATCATGTTAAAAAGGTGGAAAATTCATTTTGGAAAGTGGATATAGCAGTGGAAAACGTAATAGACTCCATATTAATAAACCTCAGAAAAGACAATGATAATGATACTAGTAGTTTTTTTTTAAAGATAGTTCTTGAACTTTTTATTTTTTTAATCTTTGATTTTAGGTACTGAAGTGTTACTTTCAAAGCCAAGAAATTAAAAAAGTTTAATCTCATTAACAATATATAATCCTCCTTGTTATTTATTGGTTAAATTTAATTCGTTCAATGTTAAAGTGCAACAATTTTGTTTTATTTTTATTTTTGTAAATAATATAACTTTTTTCATTCAAAATTTATTCTACGAAATGTGTACATACCATTTTATATGCTGTGACCTTATTAATATTATAGAAACTTATTTTGCAAAGTACGCCTATGAAAAGTGACGTTATTTCCCCACTTTTACTGCACTTCTCTTTTATTCAGACTATATTAAAATCATGTGCCAATCCAACAAAGTGACTGGAGTTGTAATGACACTACAGATTTAGGTAAATTATGGCGGGAAAATTTGAATGACAGTAAATAGCTAAAATAGATTTTATTCCAAAATTTTAAATATGTAAGAACGAAACATTATTATTAATCTCGTAATAAATGTTTTGTACTGGGTGGCTCATAAGTCACAACGGGGATTTTAAAGTAAATAACTTTTTTCTTTATTAATATATTTTTATTTAATTTTTACAGAAATCATAGTAAACAGACAGGAAATTTATTATGGAAACGTTACCCCAATAAACAGAATTGCAGGATATGAAGCACCTAACGAGAACCTAAGAGTTATATTCCAGCAAGAAATCCACTCACGAAATATACCGTTTGGTGCGGTGTGACATCGCAGCCCACAGAACATTATCTTCCATAATGACAATGGTAAAGCAGTGACGATCAGTGGCGAATGTATTGAGCCATGCTGGAAACCTTTGTGCTCCTTTCAGTGGAAAATAGACTTGAATTGTTCTTTCAGCAAGATGCCACTGTGCTGAAGCCACAATTCAAGTTTTAGGAAACATTTTTGAATAAAGAATAATTTCGAAAAGATCTCAATATAATTGGCCGCATCAGTGTCCAGTCTCAAGGTTCACGACTTATGTTTATGCGGTTATTTAAAAGAGAGGGACTATATAAACAAGTTTCAAATAATTCCACAACTAAAGGAAAACATTTGCGTATAAATTTGGACACAACAAACAATTACACTGACGGGAATCATGGGACATGACATAGAAACAAGCCGTCTCTGTAAAAATGAACATGGAAGGCATTTAAAAGATGTTATTTTAAAATTGTAGTGTTCGATACCTATCGTTAAACACAAGTTTCGCCACCCATGTGTATATAATCAAGCCTTAGTTTGGTTTTGTTTTTGTTGATTGTAATTATAATATTTACTAATATCACGTCACATTTTGTTTAATATAAATAAATAACATCAATTCTAAAATCGTTTATACACCACCATCTCCATACAACTGAACTCAACTCGCAACGGCATATTTTATGGTCCTTCGAGTCGGATATAACCAACCTCGAGAAGGAAAAAAGTAAGTGGCTATCATTAGTAAGTAGGCGTTTTTGTAATTCATTAATATTTCTTTTGTTTCTTTTTTATTAATAAAATATGTCCCTAACCCCTAAAGAAGATCAGGTATCAGGTCTTAAGCGCACTAGAGGTACACCCATAACAATCTAAGCCCCAATTCCAGCGCTAGTAATTAAGAAATAAATCAGGTTTAAAATGACATTTTTAGATTAACAATGTCATTTTAATCTTCGCTCAGTAATTAGTTAGTAAGTAGGCGTTTTTGTAATTCATTAATATTTCTTTTGTTTCTTTTTTATTAATAAAATATGTCCCTAACCCCTAAAGAAGATCAGGTATCAGGTCTTAAGCGCACTAGAGGTACACCCATAACAATCTAAGCCCCAATTCCAGCGCTAGTAATTAAGAAATAAATCAGGTTTAAAATGACATTTTTAGATTAACAATGTCATTTTAATCTTCGCTCAGTAATTAAAACTTGGTTTAACGCAACGGTGGAATCGACCCTAAGCAAAGCTGAAAATGCAACTTAGTACGCAGACGTTCAAATTCGCTTAGACGAAATGCATAGATATCTCGATTAGTATGACACACGGGGGTCGAATTCCATGTAAATAGTTGGTAACAAGTTTGCTTGACCTCGACAGTAGCGCACTAAGCGCTTACGGTTGAACTACACCTGTCAGTTTCAGTCGATAAGAAGACTACTAATTAAAGCGATTTAAAAATTGGCGGGCTTGATAATTTAGATATTTGAAGCAATTTGAAGTAATATTTTCCTATTTGACAACTTTTACTTACAAGTACTAAACAAACAATAAGTTTAGTGAATTTTTGATGTAGGTAAATGTTGAAAAATGGAAAATGTCACTTGTTTTAACTGAAAAATAAAATTAGTTGAAAAATAAAACACATTTTTAACAAGTTTAATTTATTTAGAATTGCCATCTAATTACATGTGTCTCATTATCTTCTAACTGCATATTTTGAACATAACAAGCACTATATCACACACTAAATTACTGAAAAATATAATATGATAACCAGCATAGCACATAACAATGTTTTTATTATTAAAAAAAACCGGATATAGTTTTTATAAAAAGTCAAAGTAGTTAATTTATAAACACAATTATTTTAATGTTTTAAATATCCCTTATTATTCCAAGGACAAATCACTCTAATTGTTCTAATTATTGTCCCTTTAAGGCCTTTTCCCATCTATTTCAATCAGGAATAGTTGTAATGCCTATGTCGGGTACAATAAGCCTCCAGCTTCAATACAGGTGGGCTTTGAAACTCACCCTAATTAAGAAACACATTTATGTACATTCCCAAAATTTCCATACCGAGGAATATCTAAAACAAAACAAAAATAAAGGTGCAGTATGTATCTTAAAATTAAAAATTAACAGGAGTCATAACTTTTTTAAATTCTTACATTTTTCTTGCAATAAAAGGTATAAAAATTTCAATAAAAATAGAAAACATCTGATTTATGATCTTAATAGGTGAACTATGCAAAAATTAACAAGTTGACCTAGATAGCATATAAGTTTTTGAACATATTTGGGTATTATTTGATAAATAAAATAATGAATATCACCCAAAAATTGAACAATAACTTTTTGAGCACAAATCATTCGCCTTTTTTCATCATGGTCTTCATGAGTAAAACAATTGTATAAAGAACTAAAGTACTAGCCGAGAATAATTAGCTTAAACTTTAAATTTATTAACAATTATCCCTGTATTTGATCACACATTATATTAAAGTGAAATTTAAAGTAGTAAATCAGTAAAATTATTGATTTCATTGTCATTATTTTTGAAAACATATTTTTTTATGGGTGTAAAACGGTTTTGAATTTAGTGATAGCAGCGCGCTAAGCGCTTACGGTTCAACTACCAACAAGGAAACAAGTCCCGCCATTTATTCAAACCTTCTCTTTTTATTTTTCTATGGTATGACACTGTCTGTCCAAACCGAAATTGAATTTCTAAACTCCCACAAAAACTCACGTGAAGACGCCGCGACTACATTTTACGACATTATGGCACACGCACGTAGACTATTAGATAATCAAAGGGTTCCTTCTTCAAATTCATCCACAAATATTGCTAATACTTCCGAACTTAAGCTTCTTCCAAAAAAAAAATTCCGAATTTTCAGGACAATATAAAGACTGGTTAGCGTTTCACGATGCATTCGATGATTTAAGTCACATTAAATCAAGACTAACAAACATACAAAAAATATGTAATTTAAAGTCATGTCTCAAAAGAAAGCGCTTTAAAACAAGCAGTGGGATTCTCATCTTTCAATACAGCATATGTCGAGACGCCTATCTTCATTCAACAGACTGCGATTCTTATGTAAGGTCTCTCTCTATTCAACACGTAACGTGTCGAGTTCGCAGATAAAATTCCTGTGCCAGGTAGCAATAGGCAGCAATACGGACTAAAATTATGGTATAGCCTGACAAATATTAGTCGATAGGTATGAAAATAAATAACCTTCAATGAACATTAACGTTTTATTAGAGTAGCCTAAGGTCAAGCAAGGACCTTCCCTTAGATTTTTTACCGATCGCATACACCAACATGTTAATGCATTAGAAAAATTAGGATTACCGATTACAAATTGGGAAGTAGTTTTAATTTGTACACTAGCAGCAAAATTCGAATGAGAAGGCTCCTTAGATACTAATGAGTTACATAACCTATGATAAATTCCGAAAATTTCTTACCGAAAAATGCTCAGCATCCGAAAGCCTATACAATGTATAATCATCGATCATCATGCATTCTCTATCTCAATCAAAAATCATTTCCAACTGGTATACGCTAATGACGTAATTTTGGTTCTACTGACAATAATTATAGTGACAGTATTTTATTTGAGTGTGATTTGTTCGTTTTGTTTACCTAAATTTTATTATTTCTAAACTTTTATATATTATATAGTAAGTACATAACATGCATCAAGTATATAATCATTTTGTAACCAATAAATACAATTAAATTACTTTTTATGAAATGCAAATGATATTTAATAAAAAAATAAAACCAGTAGAAACCTATATGTGAAATATTGTTAAAAGTTTGGTTAGAATTGTCAGTAGAACTAAAATTCCGCCACACTTTTATGGCGTATTGCTGTTAACTGTTGAAGTGTTCTTTCGCGATAATCAGGAAAACAATCATCTATGTCGTGCCTTGCTCGACTTAGGCCGTCAAAGCAACTTAATAATAAATAACCAAATTATTTAACAAATTAGGTACCTATTCAGGGCGAGCAAGCAAATATTCGCATTAGCGGCGCTAATCAAAACCCATTAGCAATTTCACAAAAGGCAGGGCTGACCGTTACATAGCGTCATAACTTTCAAAGACATGTAGTGTATTCAAATCTCCAATATGTGTACTTTATTACAACTAAATATGAATAAAACATAATAGACAAAACAGTTATTAACTTTTTACATCACGTTGTTACTTATGAGCCACCCAGTATTTCACTGATTTTGCTATTATTAATCTAATCACTCCAGGATGAAATTCGCTTTTCGATGGTTGTTCATTTGTGAGATTTTGTGAAACGTGACTCCCGATTCTAAGACAGCCATTTCGATATTGACACGAAAGTATCAGAACCGGAAGTCCTTCAATCTTCAATCTTCTTCGGAAAGCTTTTTAGTCGGTTATCATGAGAATTACTGATCGTGGTGTAGCACTAATAGGAGTAGTTACTGCAATGATCTAAATGCACGGTCGTTTCGGAAAAATGGTTGAAAATCCTAGTGAAATCAGGTTTTCTCATTTTAGATTTGTTGCGGTATATAGGGGTCTTATATTTTTCAAATTTGTGCACGTTAAAAAATTTGCAATACCCATTAATAGCTGAATTGGAACATTTGATGAAAATATATTTCAAAAATAGGTTGAGGCGCATTAAAAGAATATTTGGATTTTTTCCGATCAGTAAATATGAGTAGTAAAATATAAAAATCCAAAAGATTCATAGAGGGGCCATCCACGAGCAGACAACAACAACTGCTAAACCTTAGCAGAAGCGAACTCAAGGCCGTAATAGGACTCCTTACGGGACACTGCGGCCTTAGAAGACACCTAAATCTCTTAGGGATATCTGATGACTCCCTATGCAGAATATGTGAAGAGGAGGACGAAACTCCTATTCACATACTATGCCACTGCCGGAACCTTAAATGGGAACGGGAATGGTACTTCGGGGTACAATATCCGGAACCTGAAGAAATCGCGAAAGCGCCCATCAGACATATTCTTGAATTCATCAAGAAAATTAATCTGATGGGATAGAAACTGTGAGGGGTACAATAAGCCTAGAGCTTCAGTACAAGTGGGCTTTGAACCACGCCCTAATTCAGATGATGATGATGATGATGATGAAAGTTTAAAAATTAAATTAAATTTTTTTTTTTAAAGAACGAACATTTTAATATATTTGCTAGATATACAAAATCGCATAGATGCACGAACTAATATCATTCCGGCATTTTTGTGAAATTTATTATGTTCGGGTCTATGGACAACTCTTTAAGAAGGAAAGGCTTGTATTTCGTGCAAATTTTTTTAATTATTAAATGCAAAGCGCTTTCGGCATCAGTGCTTATCTACAAAAATTGTGGATGTAAACTTACAATCTATAAATATGTGTGAAAATAAAATCTGAGTAAGACTTTTAAGTCAAGAGTTAAGGTAATTTTGAACAATTTAACAATTAAAAGAGAACAAACAGAGTGACATAACCCAGTGTTGGGAATAGTGAGTGTGGGATAAGCCCCTAAAAAGTCATATCTGATCTCCAGAAGCAAGTTAGCTTGTGTGGAACTAAGGAATTATACCACCTTCACTATTCGCATTGAGTACAATTGAAAATTAGTTAACAAATTAATTAAAAATTTACAAATAGAGGATCACTGTGGAAAATAGATTGAAATTTAAATTTAGAATACAATAGACTGTCAACTTAAAGTAATTTATGATCAAAATTCTAATAATAAATCATTTTTATCAAGCCAAACATTTTTCAACTCCATGAGTGATTCGATCAAGATTGAGAGAGAGTTTAAATTTAACAGAATTACCAATAAAATTAACAAACTGATTAAAGATAAAAAAGATTCAGATCTCAATAAAATGCGACAAAACAATAATCAATATTCTAAATTCAATTTTTTTTATAGATTTAGAAACCTTTCTAATATTTATTTTAATGAGGAGATGGCTAACTTGAGCTTCGGTTTAAAACACTCTTTACATGGACACTACACTGAGAGAGATTTGCTAGGGTTTTCCATCGAGCTGGATTCAATCATTGAATACTTACCTTCACTCTTTAATAAACATCTAATTAGAAAGGATATTTTTCATAAACTTTATGCCTACAAAAAACAGCTAAACAAACATCAAAACTTGCAAGTCAATAACCAACAAAAACTTTTAAAAAACATCAAAACTAAGATAGACAACAACAAATTGATCATACCAAAAGCTGATAAAGGCAATTTTTCAGTAATTCTTAATCAAGTTGACTATTTAAATAAAGTAAATACCTTTTTGACAGAAAATAACTTTAATATCTTGGCTAATAACCCCTTCAACACTTTTATGAGAAGAACTAAAGCCTTACTTTAGTTAAACAAAGATTTTTAGCAGAATTTCAAGCTTCAAATTACATGGTACCATCCAATCCAATCATGCCTCGCTTGTACGGACTTCCAAAGATCCACAAGACGGACATACCCATTAGGCCAGTTCTAAGTTTCATCAACACTCCAGTTGCAAAAATCATCACTTTTATTTGCAACTTAATTCATGATCTCACATAATTCAAACCAGCCAACTCGGTAAGTAATAGTTTAGAATTTTGTAATAAAATAAAAAATTTCAATATCCCTGACAACTGCACCATGGTTTCTTTCGATGTTAACAACCTGTACATCTCGGTCCCAAGGTTTGAGGCCATGCCTTTGGTTAAGAAGTTCAAACGTTTCTGCCAATAACACAACCATCATTTTACAATTTATAAACCTGTGATTATCACAAAATTTCTTTACTTTCAACATCATCACCTATGAACAACCGGATGGCCTTGCTATGGGATGTGGCCTATCTCCTCTAATCGCTGATATCTTCATGAACCATCTATAAACCACAACATAAGAATATTTTAATTTACCACAGATATGTGGACGATGATATTTTTTGCCTAATAAAAGGTGATGCCAACACGGCTTCTAATATTTTAAATTCAATTAACACTATCCATCCCAATATAAAATTCACTCTGGAAGCCGAAAAAGAATGTTGTTTGAACTTTTTGGACCTTTCTATCTACAGGCAGGGTAACAAATTTGAATTTGGCTTATACCGAAAACCCGCCCAAACAGACCCCGTGATACACTATTATTCAAATCAGCCTCACCAACATAAAATTTCTGCTTTCTTTGCTATATTCATAGACTTCTATCAATCCCTCTAAATAAAACTAACTATCTTCAAGAATTAAATATACTTAAACAAATTGCATTTAACAACGGGTATGACCCAGACATAATTCAATCTCTAATCACCAAAACTAAATTCAAGAAAATTCAAAAATTAGCCTACCCTAATTTGAGTCACATTAATAATTTTTACATATCAATCCCCTTCTGGGAAAATAACTTAGCTAAGAGCATCTCAAAAATTTTTGTTAACAACGTAGATAACATCAAAGTCTTTTTCAAATCAATTGATAAATTAGACTCTCATTTATTCAACACCAAAGACAAAACAAATTTGTTAGACAAGAGTGGAGTGTACAGGTTGCAATGCAGCGATTGCGATGCCAGTTATATTGGCAGAACCTCCCTATCTTTGGGAGTCACATCAAGAGGCCGGACACATCTGCATTTGGACATCACTTGAGGTTAAATCAACATCATTTTAGCCCAACAAAAAACTCCAAATTAATAGTCAACTTGAACACAAAAAATTTCAACTTATTAGATTTCCATAAAGATGTTGAAATTATCCTTGAAAGAGACAACGATATCCTCCGTCTCAACACTCAAGTGAACCTTAACAGAAATTTTATACAACGCCATAGACAACTCAGTTAACCCTCTATGATGATGTAAATCCGAGTCGCACAATATAAGCCTTTGAGAGCCATCCCCTCCTAAACTCGATTTCAGCCAACAGAGCCTACCTTTGGAACCATGGTACTTGTATTAATTTTGTTTAATTATTTGTCTCACTCCAACCATAAGTACGCTTGTTGAGTGACTTGGAATTTTTAAGATTAAACATTAGATTCACCTCTAGGGACCGCGGGTTCAGTTGTGCCATCTTGGGTTCTCGGAAAAAGTGCTGCAGAGCCCGGGCTGGCACAGCAGAATCACGTGAGTGATATTTTTGTTTTGCCTTGACATTAAAATAAACATTTATTTAAATTAAAATTTTAATTAACAAATAAATCAAATTTAAAAAAAAATTTCTTTAAATTCAATACCAACAAATTTTTATTTTCTTTTAACCACCTTCAATCACTCGAATCACACTTGTAGTAACTTGTTCCACACTGAGGTGAACGCACATTTGACCTGTCAACGTCTTTATGTGTCACTTGTCACACCTATCACATGGAAACAGTTGATCAAATACTAAAAAGGAATTCATAATCCAATTTAAATTTTAAAATATTATTAACAGTAAATAATAATGATTTAGCAAGTTGTGAATCTCCAGAAATATTTATATTTTGGAGTAAGGATGACAAAGAACTCGGTGGATATGCTTATTTGTGGACAGTAGGTAGACTTTTTTACAATTATAATATAAATATGGGAAAAAACATTCAGTTTTTTTGGCCTTTAGTCTTTAACCTTTCTCATATTAACTATTGTATTCTAAATTTATATTTCAATACATCTTCCACAGTCATCCTCTATTTGTAAATTTTTTAATTAATTTGTTAACTTGTTTTCAATTGTACTCAATGCGAATAGTGAAGGTGGTATGATTCCTTAGTTCCACACAAGCTAACTTGCTTCTGGACATATTTATAAATTGTAAGTTTACATCCACAATTTTTGTAGATAAGCACTTATCATGGCACCATGCCTAAAGTGTTTTGCATTTAATAATTAAAAAAAATTGCACGAAATACAAATCTTTCTTTTTTAATCTAAACTACGTGCACACAGCCGTCAACCTTTTTTTGGTTATTTTACTCTTTAAGATACAATTTAAAATTAAAAACTAAATTGCGAAAAAAGGTCGGCAAGTTACAAATCTGACATGAAAGAAAGACATTACCAATCAAAACTGTAAACGGCTGTAGTATCTGATGTTTCCCAAGCTTACTGTTATGTCGTATCTTTATTTAAGATCTTTCTTGAAAATTAGATCATGTACACATACTCTCAACAAATTGCAGAAATATAAAGCAATGTTAGTTGTTAGTTTTATAGTTGATTACTTAAGAAGGTGGACTTTTTCTACCACTTCCTAAGAAATTAATTTTTTATCTAGAGTGTGGAGAGCTATTAAATAATAGACACTTAAATGTTTGAAAACCATATTTATTTACTAACCAAAATTAGGTACTTATAGACCACACCCGTGGATAATGAACTCATAATCCACGGCGTGAGTAATGAAACCTATATGAGTATATTAATTGAATTAAGAAATAATTGACAGCAACTCAGGAATACCCTGTATATTATGAGAGAAAACTTCGAAGGCATCTTGGATCGTACACTTCCGATACATCTAATTTTGTATGCGGAACACGACAATCTGCGGCCTCGTCGGTACGGAAGTGACGTATTTATGCACTTGTATCGAAACACTCTTATTATAAACATATACATAAGCTATTCTATTATATATTTGAGAATGCATCCAGATTGTATTCGTATTCTGGACGTGTCGCCTTTTAGCGCTTATCTAATACAATCAAAACAATGTATAGTAAAGGATTTTGTTTTCATGTGAAAACTGTTTTGATAACTCTTCTGAAGTCGAGATGCGAGATGTCAATGCCTGAAGGTCAGATTCTTAGGAATTGTCTAAAAATACGGGTCTATTAAAATTCTTGTCTTGTCAATAACGTAACCAAAATTCGCAAAATAATTACATGCATTCTTATTTTTTAAACGTATATTATGAATGTTGTTGAATAATCTTTAACAAATTGAGATGCATACATTATATTAAATCTATAAATAAAAAATTATTGAACACTAAAAATTGATAATTATTATTCATCTAGGCATGTTTGTTTAAATATTTAAATATACTGTCATGCGAGCCACTTTTGAGCCGTTACCAAGAATATTATTTTAAATAAGTGAACCTCCGAAACCCCTAAGATACAGCCACAGCCATGCCTATTAGTCGAAAAGAAATTCCATTCTACTAAGAGATATTTTAGAAAATATCGAATGCACCAGTATGATAATTGGTGGATTCGCCGATGTATATTGCGGAATTAGTAGTTATTTATATTATTATGTACCGGGAGTATCGTGGATATGAGGTTGCTTTATCTAGGAACAGCCACGTAGGTACTTATAATTTTCAAAAAGACAAAATGAAAGGTCCGATTGTCTATTTAAGCTCCATCAGAATCTGTCGCGTTCGACTCACGTGAGTTTATTAGAAGTGGTTTGTTAGAACATAAATCAGTTCAACTTGTTCTGTTAATACATGCAGGTCTAAATGAGTTCTCATTAATTAAATAACGCGTTAGCAGCGATTATTTTATTAGAAGAAGAAGACAAAGAACATTTTATTGTTAGTTTTTAAATAGTAATGTCCAAAATAGAGCAATATTTTGAACTATATTGTCTGGGCATCTTCCACTTTTCACTTGATAAAGTGCGAGATGATCCTTTATCATACCAATTAATATGTTATCCTCTTCAGAAGAAATTTTCGACATGTTATCATTTTAATTATTATAACACAAATTATCATAACCTCATTTCACTTGAAAGTCTACTGTAAACTCAGCTGAACGAGTGCATCTAAATCAAACGTGCACGGAGCTTAGCAGACTGTGAGTTTTGCGTCGCGCACTGTTCTAACAAACCGTAGCTTTAGTCCTATCAGTGTTACATAGCTGACTGTTCAACAGTGGTAAAAACACATTAAAAAATGGACACATATCCTGCTCCAAATCACTGAATAAATGATCACACCTGGATAGGGATTCTTATGTGCGTACTCAACACGTAACGAATTGAATAGAGAAAGACATTACATACGAATCGCATTCTGTGTGACGAAGATGGTCGACTCAACACGCGCCGTATTAAAAGATGAGAATCCCAATGCTGATATTGATGCACTTTTGGGTTCTTACTTTCTGAAAACAGTATTTATTCTGACAATTCTGATTTGTTTCTAATCTATGAATTAGCGGTTCATGTAGCGTCAAAATATTTGAAAATTAAATAGGTATTTGGAATTTTAGTACATTTTTCTTCCGTAAACTCAAAAATTAACCTACATTCGGCAGACTCTGGCAAGAAAAATGCACCTTCAGATATTACAGAAAGGCTACAAAAGTCTATTTTTACTATATTATTAATAATGAAAATTTATTAAAGTCGTGGGAAAAATATATATTCTAATTTTACAATTAATTGCCAATTTGAATGGCAAAGGTAAATAATTGAAAATTATATCTAAAGTGCTTTGTTAAGTTCGTTACAAACAAGATATGTGTCATTTTAAAATTACTAGAAAGAATAGTCGTATAAAAAATAAAGTGAGCAACACTTTTTGCACAAACTATTATTACTATTACAAATTTTATGAAGGTAGAAAATATAATAAGTTTTGTCTGTGATATACGACTGTTTGAAGTGATCTGCTGTCCGCAGTCTTAATATTATCATCAATTTGTTTGTATGAAATAAATCACAATATAAATCCTGTTAATTATTCGAAACTTCTTTTTAATTGAGGTTTGCGGTTTGTTTCGGCGTTATCAAAACGCAGGTGGTCTCAGACATTCAGAGAATATATTCGAGACACCTTCCACTGCATACAAATTCAAATAAAAATAAACAAAACCACAATATGAGTTGAATTGTAAACGATCTCTCTCTATATTCATGACTTAATGCACACTCGGTGAAGACCTGCATTATTTTTACAGTTACACACACAGTTTAATTATCAGAAACAAAATTGTCTAGAAATATTTTGGATTTGGTAAACATTTTACTTTACCTAGACCACAGTTTATAGGTAAAGAATCAGTTCGCTCACTCTGCGTCGGCACTTTTGATCTCAATGTTCCAGTTTATACACTGCGCAACTCGGATTTGTATCCCTGGCGCATACAGAATCAAATCATATCCAATACAATATATGACAACCGCCTACTATATTCAAACAGCAGTCTTCTGCGCATCCTAAATTTGTATCCCTGGAGTGGATGTTATTTTGGAACATTTAACTGGTCCAAGTGAGCTCACTGATTCTTTAGCAATAAACTGTGCCTAGACTATTAGAAAATATTTATGTTGACATCTAGAGAAAGATTTCATTAAAATTTAAAAATAAAATTTGCCAAAATCGTAGGTCAAGCGAGGATATTAATTAGAAAATGAGAGAGTAAATACCACAATTCCAATATTAAATATCAGATAGGTACTTGTAATAAGTTCAAAGCGAAGATAATATGGAAAGAACGCCACAGGCACACTTGATAGGGAACTTGAAATTAACCAAAGCCCTTTTTGTAATTTTCTGTAATTTTCTTTAATTTTCTTTAATTTTCTTTAATTTTCTTTAATTTTCTTTAATTTTCTTTAATTTTCTTTAATTTTCTTTAATTTTCTTTAATTTTCTTTAATTTTCTTTAATTTTCTTTAATTTTCTTTAATTTTCTTTAATTTTCTTTAATTTTCTTTAATTTTCTTTAATTTTCTTTAATTTTCTTTAATTTTCTTTAATTTTCTTTAATTTTTTTTAATTTTCTTTAATTTTCTTTAATTTTCTTTAATGTTCTGTTTTTTTTTTTAATTTTCTGTAACTTTCTGTAATTTTCTCTAATTTTCTATAATTTTCTATAATTTTCTATAATTTTCTATAATTTTCTATAACTTTCTATAATTTTCTATAATTTTCTATAATTTTCTATAATTTTCTATAATTTTCTATAATTTTCTATAATTTTCTATAATTTTCTATAATTTTCTATAATTTTCTATAATTTTCTATAATTTTCTGTAATTTTCTGTAATTTTCTGTAATTTTCTGTAATTTTCTGTACGTTTCTGTACGTTTCTGTAATTTTCTGTAATTTTCTGTAATTTTCTGTAATTTTCTGTAATTTTCTGTAATTTTCTGTAATTTTCTGTAATTTTCTGTAATTTTCTGTAATTTTCTGTAATTTTCTGTAATTTTCTGTAATTTTCTGTAATTTTCTGTAATTTTCTGTAATTTTCTGTAATTTTCTGTAATTTTCTGTAATTTTCTGTAATTTTCTGTAATTTTCTGTAATTTTCTGTAATTTTCTGTAATTTTATGTAATTTTCTGTAATTTTCTGTAATTTTCTGTAATTTTCTGTAATTTTCTGTAATTTTCTGTAATTTTCTGTAATTTTCTGTAATTTTCTGTAATTTTCTGTAATTTTCTGTAATTTTCTGTAATTTTCTGTAATTTTCTGTAATTTTCTGTAATTTTCTGTAATTTTCTGTAATTTTCTGTAATTTTCTGTAATTTTCTGTAATTTTCTGTAATTTTCTGTAATTTTCTGTAATTTTCTGTAATTTTCTGTAATTTTCTGTAATTTTCTGTAATTTTCTGTAATTTTCTGTAATTTTCTGTAATTTTCTGTAATTTTCTGTAATTTTTTATAATTTACTGTAATTTACTGTAATTTACTGTAATTTTCTGTAATTTTCTGTAATTTTCTGTAATTTTATGTAATTTTATGTAATTTTATGTAATTTTCTGTAATTTTCTGTAATTTTCTGTAATTTTCTGTAATTTTATGTAATTTTCTATAATTTTCTGTAATTTTCTGTAATTTTCTGTAATTTTCTGTAATTTTCTGTAATTTTCTGTAATTTTCTGTAATTTTCTGTAATTTTCTGTAATTTTCTGTAATTTTCTGTAATTTTCTGTAATTTTCTGTAATTTTCTGTAATTTTCTGTAATTTTCTGTAATTTTCTGTAATTTTCTGTAATTTTCTGTAATTTTCTGTAATTTTCTGTAATTTTCTGTAATTTTCTGTAATTTTCTGTAATTTTCTGTAATTTTCTGTAATTTTCTGTAATTTTCTGTAATTTTCTATAAGTTTCTATAATTTTCTGTAATATTCTGTAATTTTCTGTAATTTTCTGTAATTTTCTGTAATTTTCTGTAATTTTCTGTAATTTTCTTTAATTTCATTTAATTTTCTCTAATTTTCTCTAATTTTCTCTAATTTTCTCTAATTTTCTATAATTTTCTATAATTTTCTATAATTTTCTCTAATTTTCTTTAATTTTCTCTAATTTTCTCTAATTTTCTCTAATTTTCTCTAATTTTCTCTAATTTTCTCTAATTTTCTCTAATTTTCTCTAATTTTCTCTAATTTTCTCTAATTTTCTCCAATTTTCTCTAATTTTTTCTAATTTTTTCTAATTTTCTCCAATTTTCTCTAATTTTCTCTAATTTTCTCTAATTTTCTCTAATTTTCTCTAATTTTCTTTAATTTTTTCTAATTTTTTCTAATTTTTTCTAATTTTTTCTAATTTTTTCTAATTTTTTCTAATTTTTTCTAATTTTCTTTAATTTTCTCTAATTTTCTCTAATTTTCTCTAATTTTCTCTAATTTTCTCTAATTTTCTCTAATTTTCTCTAATTTTCTCTAATTTTCTCTAATTTTCTCTAATTTTCTCTAATTTTCTCTAATTTTCTCTAATTTTCTCTAATTTCCTCTAATTTTCTCTAATTTTCTCTAATTTTCTCTAATTTTCTCTAATTTTCTCTAATTTTCTCTGCCTTTCTCAAATTTTTTCTAATTTTCTCTAATTTATTTTCTCCATTGTCATATTACTCGAAAATAAAACTGGCGAAATATCGCCAGTAGAGTAATTGAGATTATTTCTACAAATTTTATAATACGTATATTAATTAAATGGAGTTACCAGACTTAAAAGCAAATATGTTGATATTGATCCTCCAGAACACTAAATTACAGTGGGGTTAGAAATACAACGTCTGTAACAGAATATGTAATCGCGAATGGATTAAATTTGAATACCTCCAATCTGGAAATGGGCGGCTTTACATATTACTCGTAGTTATACTATTTCAAGTTAAGGTTCAACCTTAATGCCGCTACTAGACCATATAACCATCAAATGATTTATTAATTATTCGCAATGCGGCTTTTATTATAGGTACATAGGTATAAAGTGTGGCGAAAATTTAATGAAACACAAATAATAATAATAATAATAATAATAATAATAATAATAATAATAATAATAATAATAATAATAATAATAATAATAATAATAATAATAATAATAATAATAATAATAATAATAATAATAATAATAATAATAATAATAATAATAATAATAATAATAATAATAATAATAATAATAATAATAATAATAATAATAATAATAATAATAATAATAATAATAATAATAATAATAATAATAATAATAATAATAATAATAATAATAATAATAATAATAATAATAATAATAATAATAATAATAATAATAATAATAATAATAATAATAATAATAATAATAATAATAATAATAATAATAATAATAATAATAATAATAATAATAATAATAATAATAATAATAATAATAATAATAATAATAATAATAATAATAATAATAATAATAATAATAATAATAATAATAATAATAATAATAATAATAATAATAATAATAATAATAATAATAATAATAATAATAATAATAATAATAATAATAATAATAATAATAATAATAATAATAATAATAATAATAATAATAATAATAATAATAATAATAATAATAATAATAATAATAATAATAATAATAATAATAATAATAATAATAATAATAATAATAATAATAATAATAATAATAATAATAATAATAATAATAATAATAATAATAATAATAATAATAATAATAATAATAATAATAATAATAATAATAATAATAATAATAATAATAATAATAATAATAATAATAATAATAATAATAATAATAATAATAATAATAATAATAATAATAATAATAATAATAATAATAATAATAATAATAATAATAATAATAATAATAATAATAATAATAATAATAATAATAATAATAATAATAATAATAATAATAATAATAATAATAATAATAATAATAATAATAATAATAATAATAATAATAATAATAATAATAATAATAATAATAATAATAATAATACTCTCCCTAATTCACCCCCTTACGAGTGAATTTTAACCCCAAAAGCTGAGCTTGTCCGGGGAAAGGGACGGCTATTATTATTATTTGCCGTGGCGCTCCGGGACCAAAGTTTGTAAAAATGGGCAAAAGATGAGTATTTTCTAAAATAATTTATTGGATTTTTCAATATTGATATACCGGGTGTTCAAATTAAAGTGTTACAGCTATATACCGCCTTTTATAAAAAACAACGTTTCAGACGAAAGTTTTATAATTTTGTAAGGAAAATTTTTTGGCTAAAATCGTTTTTTATAGCTAACCATAATATGGCCAACTTTTTTTTCGCCCAGCAAAATTTTCAAGTAACTGTTACTCAAAAAGCGAAAGTCCAATAAAAAAAAATATGTTCATCAAAAGTTTCTTGTTTTTTTATGTACTTTAAGAATATGTAAAAAAAATGGGATTCCCATTTAAAAAAACAAAGTCCACCTCGATATGGCCATATTATGGTCAGCTATAAAAAAATTAATTTAGCCAAAATGTTTCCCCCAAAAAACTATAAAACTTTTGTCTGAAACTTTTTTTTCTAAAATGCATATTTTCGGCGGTATTTAACTGTAACACTTTAATTTGAACACCCGGTATATCGTTGGGTTCCGGAGATATCTTGGGACAACCGAAATTCCATAATTTGAAAGATTTAAAAATATTTTATTAAACTTTTTTGTTGGTCAAATACTGCTGAATATAGGTTAGGTAAGGAACATTTTTTGTAAATTCTCCACAATACAAAATTCTAAACAAACAGTAGCACATACATTTCTTATCCAACACAGATTGGAACTCAATACTCAATATTTGTGTATTAAGAGAGGAAAATGATACTTTGCTGCTTTAGACAAAAAGGTTATTTAAGTTTTCCGCTCGAATTACGAGTACCTACACGTAAGATTTTTTCTGCGATCACACGATATTTATCAAATTCAAAGTATACTACAATCTTTATATATGACATGTACAGCTAGCGAAGCGTGTGTTATATGTAAGTTATATTACCTACTTATGTGTAAATTGAAAACGGGGTAATCTATTTTTAATAATTCAATTAACGTCTAAATATTAAAGAAATAGGTTTAAATAATAAATTATTAACTAAAATATTCAAATTAGTCTACATTTTATTTTAAAATACCTATTAGCTTGCTTGTATTTACTGCAAATAAAAATAGGCAAGCGCTAGAGTAACTTTGGCGCACGTGTGCGCCAATAATGTCAAATAATGATAAATTGCAGAGAACATCAACTTTTCAGTTCTATCTATCTATTTGAATGAGGATGTGGTTTAAAGCCCAGGTTTAAAGCCTAGGATTATTGTACCCCTCACAGTTTCTACCCCATTAGGTTAATATAGTTGATGACTTTAAGAATACGTCTGATGAGCGCTTGCGCGATTTCTTTATGTTCCGGATATTGGACCTCGAAGTGTCATTTATGGTTCCGGCAATGGAGTTTCGTCCTCTTCTTTACATGTTCTCATAGGGAGTTATCAGATATCCCTAAGATATTTAGATGTCTTCTAAGGCCGCAGCGTATCATATTGAGTCCTATTACGGCCTACGCTTCTGCTAAGGTTTAGAAGTTGATTTTGACTGCTCTTGGATGGACCCTCTATGAATATTTTGGACTGTTTGAGTTCAGGAAGTTTCAACCAGAGCCTATGGTGTTCGCGATTTATCTGTTCCGTTAGCACTCATTTAACATATTGATATAAAATACCACATGTGGTCTAATTAGAGTTTTCTCAGCTTCCTTTCTGGCTAGGTGATCTACTTTTTGTTTCCCATCACTCGTTTCCCGGCGTTTACAAATTGCCCGCCTGGTCTTTTTGGTTCCACCTAGTTTTCAAACTGGGTACCATAGCGCACTTTGATTTTGCTTACTAAGAACAGATGGCGACACCATTTTCACTACTTGAATTTTATTCTCTCCGTAACCAATTTTATGGTATACTGGTGAAATGTGTAGCATTTGTTAATTCCATTAGAGACTGGAATTGAGAACCTATCTATTTCTTGCTGAGGAGTCCTAATAAGGACGAAACCGGTCCAAGAATGATGTTCTCCTTGGTGAGCAAAATCGAAGTAGAGAGTGTTGAAAATTAATTTCTATCTCTGCTGTTTTTCCTTCGGATGTAATTCAATGCCTGTTGTGGTATTAGCCAAAGGAGTAGTTGTTTTTCTGAAGGGGAAACGGTCGTTGTATTTTATGTAATATTCGGCTTTGAGCTAAATTCATTTTATTTCATTTTGCTACTATTACATTTGAGTTTTGATATTTTATTATCGTTTTGATTCTTTTTTTGTTAGAAAGGGAGTATTTCAGGGGTGGTCCCATATAAATTTAGTCAAAATCTAATAATTGGGTCCATGAGAAAATCCTCAAACTATTAATTTTTTATGTATGTTCAGCGATAATTCTTTAACACGATGTCCGATTTCAATAATTCTTTTTTTGTTGGAAATGGGCTACTTTAGGGGTGGTCCCATATAAATTTGGTCAAAATCTAATAATTGGATCCGTGAGAAAATCCTCAAACTCTTCATTTTTTATGTATGTTTAGCGATAATGCTTTACCACCTTGTCCGATTTATACGATTCTTTTTTTGTTAGTAAAGGGGTATCTCAGGGGTGGTCCCATATAAATTTGGTTAAGATGTGGTGATGGCATCGGCACGTTTTTGAAGTCGGTTTTTTTAAATTTTTAATTTGTAATACTTGTTAGATGTTGTCTCCACATATAAAGCTCCTTTATCCTTGTGACTCCTTTTCCTTGTCAATGCAACAACAGAAGTTTTCGTCGGGTTTGTGGAAAATCCCTCTTTTAGGCACCATCTTTCGACGATATTTAGTGACTGCTTCATCCTTTCGGAAACAACAGTCGTTTACTACGATAAATATGTCGTATGCAAATGCTTGCATGGATAGGTTGTCTCTCTCTAACTCTCATAAGAGGTCATCAACCATCAAGGTCCACATGAATGGAGATAAGACTCCTCCCTACGGGAATCTCTTGTTAACTGATACCTCTCTTGTTGTATTAAATATATAACTGGTAATGGTTCTATGATTAGGCATGAACTCAATTTACTGCGTAATGCAGTGTACTATACCACGCCTATGCATAGATCCCAGTATTGAATTGTACGAGACCGATTCGAAGGCTCATTCTATGTCCATGAAAACTCCTAGTGCTATTTCTTTGCTTTCCAATGCTTGTTTAGCCTTTTAAGCTAGCCTACGAATGGCTGCATCACAAGACTTGCAAACTGGTATCGATATATCGGGTTATCCCGTAGAATATCGTCCCGTATATATCTATCGATGAATTTCTCAAAGGTTTTTAGGAGAAAGATTTGGTCTCTGCGAAGACGCTTTCTCAAGTTTGGGAATGAAGACAACTCTTGCAGACCTTCAGCTTTGTGGAACATATCCGAGGGCTATGTTAACTCGAAGTAATTTACACAGTGGTCTCTCCAGTACTTCCTTGTCTCTTTTTAGAAGTGGCGGGATTATCCCAGGTGTCTTGTATGGTTGAAATGAATTTATTGCCCATACAAGTTTTGTTCTATTTACTATTGTGTTTCCAAGATACCAGTTTCCAAGATCTAATGCATCCTTGCTTATCTCTCTGTAGAGTTTGGAGTTTCTTTCATAAATCTTCTTTGGCTTCCCTAATGGCATAACCATATTCTCTCCAATACGCTTTGCATGCTCCTCAGTTCCCTGACTTTTTGGCCAGGTTAAAGAGTTTACAAACTTCTGCTCTTTTTTTGGAAAGGTCTGGATTCCATACATAGTATCTTCATTGATAGTGAGTGCAGATACTATGAAGTGGAAGATGAAACCTCCATTCACATTCTGACTGAATGTGTAGCACTCCAGAAACCAAGGGCTCTATACCTAGGAGCATATCAAATAGAAGAGGGGATTTACCTAACTTGAAGCCACTCCAAATCCTACACTTCCTTGAGAAGATAGGATTGGAAGGGTCATTATAGGCATCGAGACTCTGACATAAACTCAACTTCCACTGAATTCTTTGGTGTCTGAGGACAGTCCTCTTGCCCTACTTGAGTCGCTCCTTGAAGGCCTCCAATTACAGGTCCTAGGAGTACTATGTCTTCTCACCCGAAGTATCTACCTAGATTAAACAGGATAGGCCTATCGGAAAGTCGCTTCTATTAAGATGTGCCACTTCCCCACCAACGAACACGCCCGTTGTGTACTTTCCAATTAGATTTGCATGTACAAAAGCCTACTTTAGATATTGATCAAAGAAAAATTAATTTCTATCATATTTTTACAATATACGTAGGTAGATCTTAAGCGAAATTGTATCCTAGTTATAAACAATACTACTAGAAAGATTGTAATGACCACAAGGTAGGCAATATATTATATATTATAGGCAATATTCAAAATGAAACATCATTGATAGTTTAAGTTCTTGCAAATAATTTTTCATAATTAATGAATTCCTAATAAAATAGATATTTACAATAAATGGGTTTCAACTTAATTTGTAGGTATGTAGTTGTTAATGTTTTGAATATGAAATAAGCTGTCTCTTGGTTGGATAGAGAAAAAAAAAATGGATATTTTAAAAATGAAATAAAAAGTTCAGATATCCGTATTAAAAAAAATATGAGACAAATAAAAACTCGAAATGTGTACCACATAAAATTTTATTATAACGTTATGTTTGCTGTTATAATAGACATTTCTATAGTATTGATTTTGAGGCTTTGTTTGTGTCATTGAAGATGACAAACACATGAGAAGTTGGATCCTCCTCTTCATAAAAAAATAGTTTAGAATGCCCTTTAAAGACGAATAAAATCAAAATCGCTTAGTTTTATCCAAATATTTTTTGAAAGAACCCACTTCACCATTTTTATATCTATAACATTTAACATTTTCCGTACTTTATACAGTTTTCCTTACTGTGTTATCATTACGTTATCATTACGTTATCATTACGTTCTCATTACTACGTTTACTGTTCGTTGACCATCCTAAAAAACTTGTAATATCTTTTATATTTTGTTTAGTCAGAGATAACAGTTATCTTTGTATTTAGTATAAATCCTGTCCTATATGACTTGTTGATACTTGTTTTGCTTTACACAATCCTGGAATCAAACTTGTTATATTTATACCGAAATCTAATCGCAGACCTTCTATTTTACAATTAATTAGACAAGGACTAATAGGATCACGCGTAAATCAAACAAATACTGCTAAGCAGCGCATTACCTATTCTGTCACTTCGCGCACGGTACGTACGATGTCCACCTCACTTCCACTTATGCTCTTTCCTAATAGATTTGTGTACATGTTACGGTCAAAGATCATATTTCGGTCTTTAACGATATTGGCCGGTCATTTTCGTAAATCTCCTGTTTTATTGGGCATTCTGCTGACGTTAGTGTCCGGTCAATATCATCAGTGCCCAATTTACAACACTGCCCGTAACATATATAACAACATTTACAGTTTTGATATTTTAATGTAGTCAAAACATAGAATTCAAAACAATTTTGTAGGTACGGTAGTTCTCAATATTTAATTTAAATAATAAAATATTCTAAGCAAATTCAATTCAGTTTTAATTTCAGTTTTAATTACCTTAATGTTTGTATATTTTTTTAGTTATAAACCATCTCAAAATACCGAATGGAATCAAATGGAGTCGAGGAAACGGAAAACATCGTAAATCTTTTCCTAATTAGATTTTCCCGAGAGACAGGATCAGTTCATTTGTCATAGAAATTCATCGCATGGCTTTATTTATTACCGACATTACCGAAATCGCTTCTATAGGTAATTAAATTCTTTAGAAAGAAAAATTATGATAGAGGAAGCGATTGGAAGAAGAATGCCATATTAATTTTTTGTTTTGGTCTATCAATTCATCATTTTAATGGACCACGTAATACAAACAGATATAATAATGAAGATATCAAGAATGATTTTTTATGAAATTAATTTTTGTTGTCGTTTTTGGAACCCTACATTCTTCCAAAGTTATTTGGAATCTTAAATTAATCAGAATAGATAAGTTGCAAAAAAATATGATAGTAATTTTTATTTTTGTTCGCCATACAATATGATAAATAGTTTAGTAACGAAAGTTCATTGGAATCTTAAAGTAAGCTGAAATTGAAATTCCAAAAAATATGATAGGAATTTTGATTTTTGTTTGCCATCAGAGGGCGGTTTCTCCATTGGTTCATGCGTGCAGTGAACACTCAGTTAAATTTCATAAAAACACATTATTTTAAAATTACATAATATAAATTTAATTTTAATATTTTTATTTTTATACGTGTTAATCTCTATTTTTGGTATACCATTCCGCTCTGGCTGAGCGAGTCTCTGTGACACAGTATACTTAAGTATACTGTGTCTGTGGCGCACTATGATGAGTGAGCCCAGACGAACGAGAGGTTTTCGCGAATGCATGTAGTTAAAAAGAGAGGTCAACACGTCAACAGTTACGTGAAACTGTATAAAAACAAGATAAATTCCGCGTTGCACACAAACATGGTATGACGTCACAAAATAGGACAGGATCTACGAACCTTGCCAAACCAGTGTTTCCAGTCTAGTACAATTCACAATAGTACTAAATGTAGTACATTCTCGAAGAATCTGGTACTCTAGGACACTCGAAGCAAACTCTAGTACTTTTTCTTCCTCGGCGTGCATCAGTGTTCACGTGTAAAATATATATTGTGCTACTTGTTTGTGTTTGTTATCTATGAAGACCCCCTTTTAATTTCTCTTTAATGAATTAGACGTCACTGCAAATATAATACGAAAAATCTGGTACATTTAAGGAATCTGGTACATTTTTTAGACAAATCTGTGTCAATTCAACGATTGTTCCTGAGAAACGTCTTTAAGGCAAGGTATATAAAAGTATTTTTCAGGTTATGTTGTTTTATTTACCAGTAATTTAGTTTTACGGCTGTAATTTATGTTTTATATTTTGTTTTAGTGTCTAGACTACTTCAAAATGATCATGCATTTTGATCCCAACTGTAAATATTATGAAGTAAGCAAAAAATTTGTTAATTTTTTGTGTTTCCTACAAAACCCACTGAGAGGAAAAAGTGAATTATTCAGATAGGGTAACTACTTCACATCATTATGGAAACGTACAATAAACGTTGGATATAGTAGGTAAGAGGCAAATGGTTTTTCACTTTACAAATGTGAATCGGAAAAATGGACCAACTATTTGAATTTAATATACTCACAATGAGAATATATTGATAATAATAACTACACTTAATACAAACTCAAATAATAAAAAAGCCAGCGATATTGGCTCTTGTATAAAGTTTTGAACCGAACTTACAAATAATAAAATTATTGGAAAAAGTGTACACTCATTTTAAATTACCACTGTTCCCCATATAACATGATACAAATAGTTTAGTAACGAAAGTATGTATGGCTTGTGAAATCATTCAAATCAGTATCTATATCGTAATAGAATACGATTTAGTAAATCACAGTACGTACTAAGTAAAAGACTCATTAATATTCCATATTGTATTCGGTATTTGGTTATGTAGATATATTTTGTGTATGTAGCTTGAGTAACTAAAAATCTTGAACTAGAAGTAGGTACATTCATTTTTAAAAAACCGTTATAGACATAAATAGTGTCTGGTCGCACCCAATGTTTAACGGCTCCTCGGAATTTTAAATCCTCTTTACGAAAAAACAATCAATAATAGCCTTTTGATTTCGAAGAAAACCTTCATTTAATTAGACATTTAGAAGTAAATTGGTGTTAAAATACTATATTGTGATATGATATTGTCTGATTCAAAATTAATTTAGTGATGTATTCTTTGTTGTCAAAATTGATTAATCAACGTTTGATGGGTAATGATCTAGGAACTATAAATTGTTTGGGGAAATGAAAAATTTTTCAAAAGGCGGCAAGTCTTATAACTAGGTTGAAAACGCCACAGGCTATAGTCTAAAGCCATGGTAAAAAAATTCAAAGTCACAAAACCAGGGGAGGGGACAGACGCCTACCCTTGCCCTCGTGTGGCGGCGTCTAGGGAAGGCAGCAGGGTACCTAGGGAATTTTGAGTTGAAACTTATGCCATATGTTTAGGCTATTGTATGGCTATTTTTATACCCCATTCAAAATTTTTACAAAAATCAAGGTGCTCTGCTAGCTTCGAACGAATCCAGCAGGACAACTCGGCTTTATAAAGATTTTTTTTAAACAACCACACCATATTTTTAGGTTTTTTTTAGGCTCGTAAAATATTATCAAACTTTTCGAAAAAATTGCCATTTTGAAAAAATACAGGGTGCTTAGCTAGCTTCGAACGAAACCATCAGGGAACCTCGAGGTTTTAAAACTTCTTCCTAAAAACAACCACACTACATTTTTAGGTTATTGAAATATAAAACTTTTTAAAAAAATACTATTTTTAAACAATATAAGATGCTTTGCTAGAACAAAGGCAGCGGAGTCACTTGGTTTTTTAAAGATTTTTTTCTAAAAACAACCATAGGCTATTTTTAGGCTCTTGAAAATGATAAAATATCCCGAAAACATTTATTATTTTTAAAAATTACGAGATGCTTTACTAACTTCGAATGAAACCAGCTGAACTGCTCATTTTTTAAGGTTTTCTCTAAAAGCAACTATGCCACATTTTTATGCTACTTTTAGGCTCTTGAAATATAAAACATGTTAAAAAATTAATATTTAAAAAAAATAATTGCAGAGTACCGGGTTTCTCGAAATCGCAAATTAAAAAAAAAACAACTTAATAAACTCAAGGTGCTCGCTGACTTCTTCCGAAGCTAGCAAATAACCCCAAATTTTTTAGAAATACAAATTTTTTCCAAAGTTTTAAAATATTTTAAGATCCTAAAAAGAGACTAAAATAATAGTGTGGTGTTTTTAGAAAAAAAAAAAAACTAAAAGAAACTAAAAGAAACTAAAAAAAAAAAATCAAAAATCAAAAAAAATCTAAAAAATCTAAAAAACTAAAAAACGAGAAAACTAAAAAAAAAAAATAAAAACTAAACAAAAAACAGATTTTTGTAAGAAAGAGGAACATAAAATTTGTGAAAAGGGTATAAAAATAGCAATAAAATATGGCATAGATTTTAGCTCTTCCCTAGGTGCTTTGCTGCCTTTTTTTGGCATTCTACGGACCTGTAATTGAGTTTTAGTTGTTAGACAAGTTTACTGGGTGAGTCTGGTAGAAAATTGGTAGTTAAAGGGATCTGTTAAACTGCGAAGAGTATCATTTAGAATGCCAGGCATTATATATCTTTATTCTAGTTTGTATCTGTGTAATAGTATGTATTGTGATGGGACTGATCTTATAAAATAAACATTTAAAACATTTTAGTTCTTATTTTATTTGCCAATAAAAGGTATTTAAAAAATATATTTTTTATTTGACATCTGTGACAAAATGTGAAAATGATTAAACTTGCAATAAAAACTGAAAAATGGTAGGTAAAGTTTCATATAATATTTTTTACACAAAATCACAGTCAAGCTTTCTACATAACCTGATATATATTTAAAAATAATCTCAAATTATGAAGAAAACTAACTAATAATGTTTATAGATGGTTTTTAATGTATTAAAAACAAAACAAATATTACATTAACTAAAATATTCATTTATTAATAGTTGTAGTGTTTGAAAACATTATGATAATAATAACTACACTTAATACAAACTCAGATAATAAAAAAACAGCGATATTGGCTCTTGTACAAAGTTTTGAACAGAACTTACAAATGATAAAATTATTGAAAAAAGTGAACACCCATTTTAAATTACCGCTAAGCCGCCACTGTGTTCCAGTATTGTTTTATTTAATGAATAGTATGAAGTGATCCACAAAATGTTTCTAAATTAATAATTGGAAACATTCAAGAATGTTGGGACGTACAATTCTTCTTCTTTTCAGTTCAGTTTTAAGATTTAATTCAGAGTCGTGAGTAGTTATCAGAAGAATGGCTCGTATCGCCTTTGTCGGCCTTTGCTTACTTTAGAAACATTTTTTGTTGATCCCTTATTGAATTATTTGTTCGATCTGTTTATTTTTGCTTCTATTTTCCCATCGTTTGTCAGCATACTTCAAAATATTTAGAAGTTGTTCTAATATTGTGTTTTTACATCTTTGTTATTATGGTTGCCTTTCATTTACTATCGTCAAGAGTTGTTTTATTTGCAATACAAAAGATTTAAAATGGCAGGAAAATAAAAATATAAACACTTTTAGTTTATAATTTTAGTTTTAAACTGACATATAAGAAGTCTCTGCCCTATTGCATAAATGTAATCAAGGTGTTTAGGATGTTACTGCGGGTAAACGTGCTAATGAATCTAGTTACCGACCCATTTTACAAGTTTATATTTTAAATGAGTTGTTAACATATAGTTATTTATACATTATACAAATTACAAAGTTTATTTTTAATAACATTTACTAGATTCTATAACGATGAAATAACATTTATTTATGTGCATAATTTGATTAGTATTTAAATTTATAAAAACTAACCCTACTATATAAAAAAATTAGATTAAGAATTTTTATTATAGGCAGTAACAGTAATTTAAATATATTATTAGTAAATTTTAATGATTAGTTCTTGTTTCGTCAATTCGTGATTCGTCACCTGACCCAAAATTTTTGTTTCGTCACCTGTACCTTTTTGATCTTTTCGCAGGTAATAATTTATTCCGCATTCGTCAACTGGGACTACTAAGGTAATAAAAGTCTGTATACCTAAATTCTTTTTAATGTTTATAATATTTATTGTAATAATTAGTAATGTTATTATAAAGAATAAATAAAATACCATAAATTCAATTTTTGTTTAAAAGAGTGTCTTTATGGTCACCAGTAAAAGGTATTTTTTTAAAGAAACCGTTTGGCCACCTCCCTTCACACTTTATCCAGGCTTAGGACTGGCATAGCATAAAGTTAAAAATTTTAATATATTAAAAAATATATTATTTTTATTTTGGTGTGTTTTAAAGTTAATATGTCCCTTTCGGATTCGTCATTTATATACAGGTAATTATTTACAAAGTTTAATTTGCCGTCCTGGCTTCGTCAAATATATTATTTTCCAATTATTCGTATTTAACGACGTACGTAAGTTTTGTCAAAGCTTCCTCCAAACTTACACGATTTTCAAGAAATGATTTAAGAATATTCTTAATTCTCGCATCCAAATCACAATATTTGTTTGCCCTTTTAGGAGTTGACATGAGTATATTTTCTTTTTCCACGAAGATCGTATAATAATTTGAGTCATCTTCAAGAATTTTTAATAATTCATATGTATTAGGATGACTTTTGCCGACGGTTCTGTTTAATTTATTATTGTGGTACGATGTCTGGTGTTATAACATATCCAGTGTCTGTCGGCGTTTAACCAGACTTCAACAAAATAGTCATTAAATTTCATAACTTTTTCGTTTCCTGGCGAGGAAGCCATAATCTAAAGCTATCCTTCATATATCCAC
Source organism: Psylliodes chrysocephalus (assembly GCA_927349885.1). Classification (NCBI taxonomy): domain Eukaryota; kingdom Metazoa; phylum Arthropoda; class Insecta; order Coleoptera; family Chrysomelidae; genus Psylliodes; species Psylliodes chrysocephalus. Next base: position 37,186,636 of record OV651821.1, read on the forward strand.
TCCGGAGGTAAATGAGCTAAAGCGGTACAGTTTTTAAGCTTTTCGCCAAATGGCTTGGTTAAAATGAAAGTTCCATCCTTTAATTTTCACATCTGGGAAAACTTTCTGTATTCCATTTATCGCAGCCTTCTCAAAATCGACATTCAATTCCACTGGATTGAATTTAGATATTTTTTTCTTTTAATATGATAAAAACACTATGTAAGTCACTTCTTTACTATTTGGTAATAAAGCAAAAATAACTGGCCAAACGCAAGTTTTTCCTTCTGTACTACCAAAGTTCATATGAATAGTGTATAATTGTTCAAATAAGGAAGGACAACTCTTAAATGTTCCATCTCCAAAAAAGATTCTAACATGCTCTAGTTTACGTCCACATTCAACAGCAAATATAAGTATCCTGTCGTCGGATTTATTGTCAAATAAAAGGAAATGTTTATATTTATCTGAAATGACAACATCTTTGCGGTGTTTAAGCAAACTATCAATGCCAAGAGAAGTATGTCTAGCATGATACAACTGCTGCTTCACAGAAGAAAAACTGGTTTTTTGGGTTACAAAGTCAAGACCCTTGTCTACAGCTTTATTCATAACTTTTTGCTGATATATTTGGGTAACTGGTAACATTTCTTCACGGGACCTTTTCTTGGCATTGAACAAGGCTGTTTCCACTTCATTTTTTGCAACATCTAGTGCACATATGGAATGTTCTTTACTTTTCAACACTGTTGTAATTGTTTTATCGGTTTTCTTAAGCTTAGATACCCCGGACATCTAAAATTTCGAATCCTGTGTCAGGTTAAAATAAAAAATGCAGAATAGAAGCCTCTTAATTACTAGCGCAGGTGCAAAGATGAGGTGACGAAACAAGAACACTTTAAGCAGGTATATTTTGCAGTTGACGAAACAAGAATAAAATGGGTCATAACAGGTAAAATATCTCTAGGTGACGAAACACGAATTGACGAAACAAGAAACTACCATTTTAATCGATGATATCCCTTTTATTTTTCTATTTCATTCTTCCTACAATATACACAGTGATGATATTAACCTTCCGGGACTGGCGTGCGGACTCTCAGTCCACAGCGCTTTTTGTTTGTCGTTTGCCGCGTAACCCACCCTTTTTCAAATCGGTGCGTTTCTGTATTCTTTTAGCATTAAATTAGTAGTAGTATCTCAAAGTTTGAAGCGTGAGTGTATTTTTGTTCTTATGTTATAAAAGATTGCGGAGCGAGAGTCCGCCGCCAGTTGCCAATCCCATTTTTGGCCACACTATTAATATATATGGAAAGTTCATGTGTGTGGAACATTTGATTCCTATATGTTTGGAATGTCACAGTGAATAGTTTTATAATAAGTTTATATTTTTTTGTTTATATTACGTTGATTTTATGTTTTTAGTAGTTAGTTTCAGGAATGTTAAACTTTTCTGATGTATTTCTAATAATGCCAAAAATACATGTTCCTTTATGTTTTTTTGTTGTAAAATTAATGTTGTTTAATTATTTTTGATGTTTTTAAATAAATAAACAAAAATAATTATTGCAAACTGTTTTATAATTGGCTCAAATTTATTATGCGGACTCACAGTCCGCCGCCATCGCCGGATCACAAAAATGTTACGCCAGTCCCGGAAGGTTAATAGAAAAATACTGTGTAGACACATTTGGCAACAACACGTTATCATACATAAAATTTTAAAAGTAGTTCTTCGGCCTGCTGTGACACATTTGACCAAAGTACTTTGTAAATGCTGAAGTATAAACTATTTAAACAATATAACTAAGTACTTAGCTAATTATCTCTTTAGTACTTACATATCTTGTTCGACAAAAATCAAAAATACACAATTGATAGGGCAGGAAGGAAATCTTTAAAAAATTCAAGAATTCTATCATAAACATATAATAAATAATCCGTATTATTAACAGACTTTAAAGGAAGGAGTAGGTCTCAGTTCGTCGTTTTTTATGTATGTTTAACGACAATTCTTTACTACATTGTCCGATTTCTATGATTCTTTTTTATTAGAAAGGGGGTACCTCAGGGGTGGTCCCATAGAAAATTGTTCAATATATAATAATAGGGTACATAAGAAAATCATCAAACTCTTAATGTTTTATATATTTTCAGCGATAATTCTTTTCCACGTTGTTCGATTTTTATGATTCTTTTTTATTAGAAAGGAGATACATTAGAGGTGGTCCCATGTGCAATTGGTCAGGATCTTATGATATATGAAAAATAAAAAACTCAATTTTTAATAGCATCTGCACTATTTTGAAGTCGGTTTTTTAAACTTACTTTTATAACTTGTTGAAGCTAAATACGTTGACGAAATTTAGACATTGTTGACATTTAAAAAATATCTTCCCGTTTCCTAAAAGCTTAATAGTTTTTTTTATTTTCAAATATACGTTGCAAATCTATTTATAATTCATCAAATTTGTTGATTTTAACACATATTTGATTTGATTTAAAGCACTTCTCCCGAAATGAATACAATATTAAATAATAACTATTTTCGTCCGGTATGTTTAAACGAAATAAATTAAATTTAATTTTGGCAAACTTTTCAAAACTGTTTACAAATCAATAATTGATTTCTGCCCACTCCAGATACCCTGGATCGTAAATTGAGGTAGAAGAGGAACATTAAATCAAATGCGTAGATACCACTTTATTTTAACAGGATGTTAATATGACCGTTAATTAAAAACATTTCACCTTCATACATCTGTCAAAATAGTCAGATTTCGGCCAATAAGAACTTGCGATATTTAACCAATCATTGAGTTTTATACGAGGTTTTATACTGATTATTCTTTTTCATCTGTTAAAATAGCAAAATTTTGTTGTTTTAACCAATAAGAACCCGAATTACTAACCAATCATTGAGTTTTATACTGATTCGTAATTTTTTCTTGATAAAATTGTGTTTACACTGAACTGTCAACTATTTATAAACATGTATTTTTTTCGTATTTTTACCTAGAACGGAAGTCAAGAATCTAAAGGTAAAATTTAATTAACGCAGTTATCTGAGTCCAACACTGATCAAAATTTAAAAACGTCAAACTGGAGTGGGGTAAAATTCTTGTCAATAGGCTTATTATTTTTCATCTCACTCGGGAGTATTCATAATAACCATTCTCTATTTCACATTGTTATTATCTGGTCCACAAGATTGTGGACTGAACAATAACAATGTGAAACAGAAAATGGTTATTATAAATACTCCCGAGTGAGATGAACAATTAAAATAGCTGCCTCCATAGAGTCGCATTTAGTTCTATTGATAGGCATTACCTAGTCTAAGATTGATACATGCACATTGGCAATCTACCTCACTCTAGCATAGGGATTACGACACTCGATTCGACTTAATCATACAATTCAACGTTCGACTCGACCGCAATTCGAAAAAGGATTCATGAAACTCGATCGAGTTGATTTTCGTTTATTGTCGGTTTTTGAAGTCATTTGAACTACTACCAAGACAAATGTAATGTTCTGTGTCAGTTGCGTTATGTTCTGTAGTTGCGTTATGTGTTCTGTGACTGTGACCGCATTGCATTGATTACGTGTTCGTTTTTCGTTTTGCAATATGAGTTCCGTCTATAGCACCAACTGTACCAGGAAATCCCCATCTATTTAAAAACTCTAATTTAATAATATCTTGTTCATTTGCAGTTGTAAATTTTATTTTAGTGCCTACTACGTGATCTATCATCAAATTGGTGATAATATGAACATATTTGTGCACAGTACTCTGAGCCATTCCTAAAATATACTCTTGACCAACACATCTTTGATATGAACCAGTAGCATAAAACCTTAAGGCACATAAAACCATATTATCAATCGATATTCCCCTAAAATCCTGTCTTTGGTGTAGATGAGGTCGTAAAGTGTCTATTAATTCGCGAACTACTTAAGACTTTGTTGAGGCGAAATAACGTCTATCCACAAGAAGAAAAGGATCGCTCTTCCGTCGTAACAAACGTCTTTCTCTTATTAAGGCCAAATTTTCTCGTCGACGTTGTCTTTCTAATAAAACTTGGTGAACAATAGGAAGCATTTTTGTTTTTGTTCCTTAAATTTAACCTCAAAATTGCACTACTCTACACCTTCTAAGCAGTCAAGAAATTTCGATCGAATCGAGATTATTCGAATGTCATGAATACATTTTAAACATTTAAGTCGATTAATCGAGATCGAGTATCTCAAATCGAGTGTCGTGATCCCTATGCAGTTCATTGGAATTAGTCGATTGATGAAATCGGAATTGTTCTATTTTTAGTAAATTTTACGGTTGTGTTAGTTTTTCATTATAAATTGTTATTCAATATGGATAGTACAGTTTAATAACAACCCAATTTTACTGTTTAAGTTACAGTCACCAATGATTAAACAGAAGGTTCACCAAATTATTTCTGTTTTTAGAAGGTAACGCAAGGACAAATGTTGTGAGAACCGCTGGTCTAGGCGATTCACCTAAAAAGTCACATTTTAATGTCAAAATGAAAATCTTACCTGCTTCGAAATTATCTTTGAGCCTCCTCCACTGCCTGGCCTGATGCAGCGAATAAAAGGCGATCACTAGAAAAAACAGTATGCACGAGAACACTGCGCAAGTCAACGCGATCGCTTGCCAATCCCACACCAACGTTTCAGTTCTAGAAAATGGCGCATCAGACGACACTTCAGAAGCTGCCACTTTAGGCTCGTCCGCACGATCGCGCGAACTGCCCCGAACTTCGTCGTCGAACCTCCAAACGATGTCTCCACCATCTTCACGTTGTGGCTGCTGTGGAAGAGTGGTTTTCTGGTTCTGGTGGTGGTGTTGTTGGTGCTTGTGTCTGTGGGGGTTCCCGGAATCCATGGTTTTTAAGAGTTCGCTCAAAGGAGCGCAATGGGTGTCTCGGTGGATTTCGCAAGGACGCAAGACTACCATGTTGGCGGAGCACTTGGTACAGTTCATGCATTTTTGCAGACGGGCGTTCAGGTACTGTTTTTCAGGGCAAAACGACGCTACTACTAGGGAGGCGAAGCAGGCTAATATAAGGACGGTTGTGTAGGTCCACACCATCACCTGAAAATGAAAGATAAAATAAATAATTGTATATTTATACTAAGAATTAACTTTCAAAGGCGCACAATGGTCTAATGACTCGACTGAATGACATTGTTTTTAAATACTGATTGTTTCGCAGAGATGATCTTCTAGTTTATATTTTTTAAATAGCATCAGTTTTTAAAACATTGAGGCAATGGTGCATTCTCTTCATTTTTCTTTTTATTTAAAAAAATTATATCTACAAAAATATAGGTTTCATTCCTACCCGATTGCAAAAAAAAACATTATTTTAGTCGTGTTTCTAAACTTAAAAACATAACGTTTCTACGCCAAGTTGTGTAGAAATTGATAATAGTCTAAGAACCTGTTTGGGTAACCTGACTTGTAGTGATTGTAACTAATTATTAAATTATGCCCAATAAATAATAATAATAATGCGAAAATGGTCTAATTTAAAAAACCTTTTAAGGTTAGTTACCTGTTTTGCTTTGTGATGACGAAAACGTCCTTTGAACCAAATTGTTCAAATTCAACGGACATTTCTCCTAAAAAAACATCAGTAAGGTGTAAAAACTTAAAAAAAAATTATTGTGCAGTTCATAATCACAGAATGGTCCGAACTACTACGAAATCCATCTCATTTGCTCTTAAATTGTCAACACTAAAGTTTTATTATAACTCGTTTATAAAATTCTGATTTTTTTTATTTTTTCAATATACATTTCATCGTTTGAAATTCCCGGTGATGATTTACGATCTTTTCTTTTTGGCAAACATACTTCAGTAGAGACTCTAAAATGGATTTTCGTGTAGTTTGATCTCTCTGCCTACAGTGCCTACTTACTACTACTGCCAACGAACATCTGGCAATGTAGTGAATAAATCTCTACGACTGAACTGGAGGACAACACATGATAACTTACCTTTTTATTTCTATGTGTGTGTGTGTCAAGTGTATAAGCTCAACATCTGCTTTCACGGTTTTGTGATTCTGATTGCAGACAGGTCACAAATTAAATTATCGCTATTATAATACAGTTATGAATGGCATATTTTTCTCTGTGATTGAATGGACTGTGGTAGTTGTGACGTCAAAACATAGTTAATAACACGTATTTTTTTGTTTCTACACAAAACAAGTTACCATGATAACAATCTCAGATGTCACTATCATCTGTCATAGTGTTGTAAACAAAGGAAGCCTCACATGTTATAAAATGCTATAAAATCAACGTAAACAAAATAAAAACCTGACAGTGTCGACAGAACCATTGTCATGGTTATTTGTTACTAGTCTTCATATTCGTTACTTTACCTTGTTTAGAAAAAGTACATCACAATATCAAGGTCCATTGTAATTAAGTTAAGAACATGACTGAACTGATGCAAACAAAAATGAGCGAAAGACAGAAATAGAATGAGAAGTAGCTTTAAATGCATCTCAATATTTTACGGCCGTGTTTGAAATTTATGTAGTGGTCTCAAAGCAGTATAAGTGTTACTAAAAGCTTTATTATCTATAACGTAGGGCTAAGAGGAGTTATAAAATGGCGTTTTAATCCCTAAATAGCTGGTTTTAAGAATGTTATGTGAAAATATTGAGCCGTGATACAAAATTAATATGAATCTATGGAGTAAGCTGACAGTTATAATATCAGATTAATCAAATGAAAAAATGGTGGAATTTACATTTGACAAAAGACAAGTAGTTTACCAATAATAATAATAATAATAATAATAATACTTATAATGTGATTTAAATATAATACTAAATTGTGAACGATATAAATTTTAAGTCAATGTTATGATAATTTTAAGGTGTAAATTTGACAGTAAGTAAATATTTGACAGGACGTCGAAGACATCGGAGAGGTTACGGTTAGGCTGTTAGTGTCCAAACACTAGGGTGAAGTATGAACAAATTTAAAATAATTTGGAAAGTAAATTTTTTGACTTTGTAACCTCAAAACAATGGTAAAAAATGTCAATATCAAATAACAAACGAAAGATATTAGATTTTGGTAGGATTTATAAGAATAATATTGCATTAATAGGAGAAGAGTTAAAAAAATTAAAAATATTGAATAGGTAAAGATACTTTTATTTCGAAGATTTTAAGATCAAATACTGAAGGTGTGGAGAAGAAAAAAGAGAGGAAGACAAGAATAGCAGCAGAGCAAGTCAGGGTATGAAAAGCAGGAAACAGGGAGCAGAGATCTCCAGGATAGTAGGAGAGGAGCAGCCGAAGCAGAGAGCAAGACATCTGAAGATTTTTGAGTATTGAATAAACACACGGTGTTTCCATATCAGTATATCTGTAAAGTTGTATTGTATTGAATTTTATTTCTTTAGTTAAGTTGGTAAAGCCCAAATTGAGCCTCTGGGGCCCTATTCTCGAATGTCTATTTCTAAATGTCACACGCGACATTGATGAAATGTCGAATAAGAACGCAAAAACGTATTCTGGAATGGCGAATTCGACATTTGTTGTTAGACATAAAGTCGAGTGGTATTCAACCAGTCTACATTGTAATGTCGCGTGCCTTTTTAAATATAATGTTATGAGTGTCGTGACAGTGACAGTTTATATATATTTATTTTTAAGAGAAATGAAAATAAGTAATGTACAAATTGTTTTTGAAAATATATGAAATGATTATTTACAATTTCTCCTAATTTATCAATTATTAGTCCTGTCCAGTATCGGATTGGGCCGTCGGTGTACCGGCAAAAGACCGGTAGGCCTTCGTTCAAGCTGTGGGCCCTCTTTCAAGCAGTGGGTCCTCGTTCGGGCATTGGGTCCTCGTTCAGGCACTAAGCCTCAATCAGTGGACCTAATTCAGTGAGCCTAAGTCAGTGGACCTCAGTCTGTGGACCCTTGAGAATAAGAAATGCGAAATAAACCTTGGAAAAAATGAGGATGGACACAATAGTTCACCTCCAACTAACAGGCCCCGGAGAGGCAAAATAATGTCTGAGTCTGAAGCAAACAGGAGAAAGAGGAATAAGTTGCAGGCAGGCAGTGCTACGGCAAACGCCACCCTCAGCAAACCCCCTCACTCCAAACAAAACAAAAGAGGCCTAATCAAGTCCCTAGACAGCGACGCTAGTTCAGCCTCCACAAGAAGCTGGAACACGACGCAACTAGGGACAAGAAAAGAGGTAACGCCCTGGAAGGTGAAAAACCCAGACAGGACCACAAAGTTCTGTCTGGGATAAGCTACAAGAATGCAGCTAAGTGCCACCTGAAAGTAGCTATAATAGACAAGGATAACCCTTACGGTAAGATAACTACCGAAAGAAAAATCCTTGTCAAAAAGACACTGATGAGAGAGCTGGACAAAACAATCTTGTCCGCCTCCTGCAGCAAAACCAAGCCACCCACATTCAGGTCTTGGTCGCACTCTGGTGAAATTATCAGAGTAACCTGCAACGATGACCTGACGTTGGAATGACTAAAAACCAAGGTACTAACCTTAAAAACATGGGAAGGAGCAACACTCGCAGTTGTAAGGATGGACGAGCTCCTCAAGCTCACCAAAGCCTCTCTCTGGATCCTAGGGGAAGCTCAAGCTGACTTTGACAAAAAAGAGGTTGCGCTTAGGCGAGTTGAAGGGCAAAACCCAAACTTGCATGTGGCGAAATGGTGCACCTTCTACCATGAAATGAAAAAAGACCCTAAGGGCCATCTTTTCTTCTTCGGCATCGGAGACGAAGACATGGGAACCCTAAAAGCCAAATCAATGAGGATGAGCTATGCGTTCACCTCATTGGCTATAAGGCCAAAGGTCGAAAAATATACTCGTATTGTATGTTTCTATCCAATGTTGTCAGATGTTACCATTCGCCAAATATGTCCCTGATTTTAAAATGTCTATTTGTCTTTGAGAACTCAGAGTAAGTATATTATCTAAGTTTGAGAATACGGATAGTGTCAGTCGTTCGACATTTCGATAGACATTAGTAGTATGCGACATTTTTAATAGACATTCGAGAATAGGGTCCCTGGTCTCCCTTATTCACTGACTCCATTTTAAAATGGGTACAGCCACCCTACAAGTTTACTTCCAGAACCTTTAATCACTTTATTTATCTGCGTTCTGTAGTATTTTTTCAGGTATTCTTGTATCTTGATTTCTCTTTGGTAGTCTTCCATTTTGTCTGCGGTATCTGCGTTGTCTATTACAAAAATTTAATGTAGAATACTGACTACCAACATTTTCTACTTCCTATCTCTTTATGACTTCATTCAAAATATTATCGTCGTCCTGTGGCGTTTTTCCAACTTTTTAATTCCGTTACAGTTAAAAATTTTCTTGCTTGCAACTAAAATTTCGGAAATTCGTATTGCACGTCAGCAAACTAATATCTTTTCGATCAAGTTTTGCAATTATTCCTCTTGCAACTGCAGAAAATAGCGACAAGCCGAAAATATATTTCTACCTACTTAAATTTGGAGAAAAAGATGGATGAAATGAGCGCTGTCTATCAGTTTAAAAATTCTTCGAGTATACATTACAATACATAAACTCCATGGACTATGCACGATTGAAAGAACTAAATGATATAAGTTTTATTAAATTGTAGGTTTTCGAACGTTTTTGCCTAAACTATGTTGCTGTACCTGTTTAGTGACCTAAATTTGTGAACTACAGTTCGGCAAATATATCTGAAGCCAAAGTCGCATGAGCAGTAATTAGAAGAGCGGAAATCACTTCGTTTCGGTGTTTCGAGGCGAACACTTGAATCTAAATACATTAGACTCGAAGTTGAGCACTTTGAGATGTTGCCAAATGTAAGTGCCATAAAAAAATCGCATTCTAAATGCAAATGCTTCTCATAATCTTCCAGTTGACAGATCAGGCCGCTTATAAGTATTCCTAGCCTCTTTAGCCTCAATGGAGGAATCAAGGATCGGGTCTGAGAGTATTGGGATGAAGTCATAGTGGTAGGTATCTGAAGGATTGTTACTGACCCAAAATTTTCCCATTGCTATAAAAAAACCTCTGAAAAACTCATAGCAGGCCAGTCGGCAGTAGAGCTCGAATCCACGACCACCCGAATGCGAGACGGATGCATTAGCGCAGGGCCACCTGGCACTTGTTTCAGTTTCTAGTATTTAAGCATCGTATCTTTCTACAATACCTCCTTGATATAATTTGTTGGTTTATAATTTATGTACTTTACATTATAATGTATTTAATAATACTATAATCCTTTTTTGGTCATACTTGCATGTTAATCTTTTACCAGAATTGTCCACCGCAAATTTAAACCAAATAAGGATTTACTAATTACGTCCAACACGACTCCTATAAGTAGCCCTAAATAGAAGAATGCTGAATTTGCTAAATTTGCTATTGTCTATTATAGTTTTAATTTATTTTTAATTCAGTCTATTGCTATATTTTATACTGTTTAGTTGAAAAGAGTAGTTTGTAGTTTTTTGAAAATGTTATTAAAAAAAAAAGCAACTTGGAGTTACTAAATTATTATTCACTTCAACTTCAATATGGTTAGTACACTCATATTAAATATAAAATAAAATCATCACCCCTGTCACTATTTCAATATATTACGTAAGCAGAACAGCATACATACTAAAACAATTGAATTTATTTTTATTATATATTTTTTATTATTAAAATTGCCTTGTCGTATGAAACAAAACATGGATGTAATCTTACAGGACTCCGATTAGATGAGATTTGATTCAAAAGGGGTGCGACATTATTTGTCCTTGTCTACAGCGACCTTTTTAGATCTATCGTGGGACCCCAGTTTCGTATTTTTCATCAGACTTATTAGCCTTGACACTGGTTTCTGCATGTAGTTACATATTCCTGGCTTTCCTTCACCTAGTGCTAGAAACATCTACCTAGCCAGGCCTTCACACTGGCATGGGACGTGGATTAAAATTTCATCGTCTTCTTCACATAACCTGCACAATCTTGCTTCTTTTGCTGGTTTGATGACAATCATGTGTTTTTTAGGCGGTAAGAAGATCTACTGTTATCCTAACGTTTTTCATCCAGTGGGTCTTTTGTGAACGGTTCCTTTACGAACTGTCTCAATTCTGGATGGATTTTCCACCATTCCTGAGAGTTATTTTACAACCATTGTTTCATGAATGCCTTAGCAACTCTACAGAAGGGTTCGGGGCCTGTCATGGCCTTATCTGAGCCTTTTTGGGCTAGTTATTTGGCCTTTTCATTGCCCTGATATCCTTCGGTCATCTTATTTTTCTATTTACCTCTGTCAGGTCTTTTAGGCAATCTATTCTAGGCTATTTTATTTCTGGTGCAAGAATTGCTTTTAGAGCTTCTTAGCTATCAGAGTAGATGGCAATAGTTTTGCCTGATACTTGCTAATTTATTATTTTTCTTGCACAGTGTTATATGGCTATTAGTTGGGACTAGAAGACTGATGCGTATTCTCTTAGACTCAACGAAATCGTTGTTTTTGATTTGGGCCCAAAGAATCCTTTTTCGTTTTTGAACTGTCTGTATTCCACTAGTTTTTATATTAAGTTGTTAAGTTGTGTTCGCCTATTTACTATCTCAATCTTTTAGCTCTTCCTGACGTTGCCCTTTATTGAAACGTTTTTCCAAGAGAATGGCTTTCCCTAATGTTGCCGTTTATCGAAACTTTTTTCGAGAGTTTGGCTTCTTCGGAAGCTTGTATATTACTCAACATTACTTTCTTTGGAGATCGCTTTTTCCGAAGTTTGCTTCTCCTGGAAGCTGCTTTTCCTGGAACTTTTTCTAAGTATCGATAAGTATCAACACTTCACTTTGAATCGTGATAACGTCTTTCTGGATTTTCCGAAGACTTTAAGAAAATAATTAGGGTGAACGATTTAGTTTTATTGGTTAAAGAACCTACCTCTACACTACCTACTCGCATATTACATGTTTTTGCTTTTTCATTTATTACACCAAATTGCTGTCGAGAATTAGAGTTAAAATTTATCTTAAGTTTCACCTCTTTTCTCTTTTATTAAATAAAATAACAATGTTGCGCCTATATCGGGCTTTTTGTTGCCGGAGACAGTGGCGTAGATAGAGGGTGGTCAAGGGAATCAATCTCCACATGAATCTACGAAAATTATAAATTAATTAAATTAAAGTTTATTCATCTATGTAGATTTTTTATGTATACATGAAATTTTCGAAGTTACAGCATTTGTTCAATAATTTTTACACCGAAGTGAAGAATATAACCAAATGTTATTAATTGTTTTTGTATTACGCAAAAGAAGATTTTCATCATTAAAAAATAGAACTTTAGACGAAAAATGTATGAAATTTAATATTATGTCGTACCCCCCATAGCAAAATTCTATCTACGTCACTGACTGAAGGTGGACCATAATTTGACGATCGGCACCTTCTAGCTCTAAACGTCGCCAACGTATCCACAGCCTAAGTATTTTGACACCAAAACGTAGAAATTAAGTTACACAAATGGCATAGTGGCGAACTTATTTGCAACTTAGTACCATTAATTATCTGGCAAGGTTCCAAACCGGTTGTAACAGTGAAGTATCCAAGTAATCAGCTCGTCAGTTTCTGATAAATTGAAATCTTCAAGTATCCTTGAATGCGCTTGAATTTTGCCTCTGCCAATATAATACTCAAAAACTATTCCTATCTTGGTCGGACTGTAATAATAATAAATTGGGCAACACAGCTCGCGGCTTTTGCTATTCCTGTTGATCTGTTATACAACAATTTATCTTGAACTGAATGGAAATTGCTGCAATAAACGTGCAAACTGTCTGGTGGTTCTTGGCTTCTCCCTGTACATTCACGACCATTTGTGTCAAATTTGCGTTACATAAGATGTAGTTCCTAAAGACGCTGCCTTGTAATTTAGTTTAGTATATAGAAGAAAATTGTTATGTACAGCAATAAAAATAACAGTTACTGTTTCCGATGTCTTCAAATTTGTAGTTCGGTAACGAATAGTTAGACATATTATAGTTATGTTTGAGTGCAGAGAACGGAAGCTTTGGTAATAATCGTTAGACCGAATTTATTTTAATTATTCGTCTAACATTACGTCGTCGGTATCTTTTACTGTCTGTCTGATGTTCGTAAACGATTTTAGATGTCAGGCTTCGTCGCAATTCAGCTATGATGCTTTGTAAATTCGATACAAGATACGATTATTGCCAATCATGTCGTATCATATCACATCAACTGAAGCACGTAGACAATGAATCTATAATTAAAGCACAGTTGTTTTGTACAATTACGAAAATCTGATTAGTATATTATAGAGGAATTATATTAACCGTGAACTAGTTAATTCAAATATCGATTTGTTAGAATTTGTATTCCTACGAGTCATTATTTCGTTTTGAAAATAGTTATTTTTGTATTAATTGTGCGAAATAATTTTTTTAACGATTCATAAAATTATCAATTTTGGTTCAATTGAAAGCATTCTAAAACAAAGCTTCCACGAAAATTTCAGATCGTGGAAAAGGAATATTTTAGATTTTATAACATTATAAATTACCCAGTAAAAGAAGATAAAGAAGTTCATAACAGAAATACATTGAACACCATGTGAACATAAAAAACGAAAGATAGATTGATTTAACTGTAAATTCCTATAAAAGCAATTACATTATTTTTATCCACAACAAACAAATACACAATACCGAGCATTTGGATTGACATTGTTTTGATTTCTCTTACAATTTTAAATGCCTTTCAATGTCCTCGATGTTCTACGACGGTCTAATGGGATCACCCAACACGTTTCTCGTTCCATCCTATCTTAATTTTCACAGCTTCTGCGTGATATATGAGATGAGCGGACATTTTGACACTTCAGTCGTCCCGCTACATTCCTAGTTAGATAACATAATGCCTTCCTGATATATGAAATTCCTAGTAGAATTCCTTAGCTCACTAGAATTTCAATATTCAAATTTCGACGGTTGCTCACAATTTTTTTTTTGAACATGATACGGAATTATTTTCTTTTAAATTGTATTTTTGTATTTAGAGAATTTAATATGCCTACCAGGGGAAAATGTAAATATGGACAAAACTACAATGTTTTGATAACGTATTGAAGGAGTTTTGAATAATAGTTAACAAAGTGATACCTAGTCGAAAATGTATTCAATCAAATACCTTAGGATTTCTTTTTTCTTAAAAAGACAGACTTCAAGCGGACTAGGAACCAGGTTCGAATCCCACCGTTGGCCGGGATTTTTTTATTTAATTTAATTATTTAAAATTAATTCTGATAGACCAGTCGAACTAACTTATTTAGATAAAAAAAAAAAAATAATAAAATTGTTAACAGGACTTTGATAATTGTAAATGGTAGAGGGGTTTATAATAAATAAAAAAAAAATAAATGCAACCCGGGGGGCTGAAGTAAAGACGGTTGAAAAGGGGTGAAAAATAGCATTCTTGCGTTTTCCGGCGAAAGTTGACGTCAAAAACAAAAATGTATAATGCAAAAGATGTAGATCAAGAAATAATCTACACCTTTTGTAAAAGTCACTTTTTAACATAACCTCAAAATTTTCGATAAAAATGCAAAAATTCGATCGAATTTTTTTTTTTTCGTTTTTTATATTTTCTTTTACCAAAAATAATTCAATTTTGATAAAATTTGGTGAAATTATACCATTGTGTGTCTTAAATAGGTAAAAAAAATTTAAATGAAAAAATTCAAAAAATTTAGAGAATTTTTTCGGTCAAAAACACTTTTTTTTTAAGAAATTCTACGATGAAAAATTATCGTACAAAGTTCTTCAAGTACTCATATTTTTCGTTTTGATATGTAGTTTTTGATAAAAAACTTATAGTCGCCATTAAAAAACATGCTCAAAAATGGGTAAAAATAAAAAATTACATAACAACAATTAATTATTACTTAATAGTATTGATCTCGATGACCTGTATACTACAAAAATGAACAAATGGAAACCAAATTTATTACAGTAAAAGTTTTTTGATGTTATGCCGCCGACGCACAATTTTTTCAATAAAAAAAATCTGTACTGTGTGAGTTAAAATTCAAATACATAATTTTCTCATTTTTTTTATTGGCCCCCAAATTTTATAACACCTTTCAAAAGTAGCCTAATTATACATTCATTTGAATCAAACATTTCCTATGCTTAAAGTAATACTTTTAAATTTAAAAGACAAAAAATATTGACAAAATACTTTAATTTTAATTGGTTACCGGTTGTAGGAAATAGACTGTTAATTGGTAATTAGAATTTAATCAACTATAATTTGTCCTCAACTGAATAAGTTTTTCACAATACCTAATGCGACTTTTACATTCAGTAAAAATATAAATAACAGTAGCAACCAAGAACTTCACGTAGTACCTACTTTATTCTAAGTTTAGTAAATGTTATTTTGACAGATTTTAATTAGAAAAGTTTCTCTAAGTAGGCACCAATAATATTTATGAAGGGGTAAAGGTGGTTTTTAAAGGTCAAGCTCATATTTCTAAGCATTTTCTGAGTAGCACTTGAAATACTTCTTTTATTGACGACTAGAGGCCATATTAAAAAACTGACTAGACTGTTTTAAAAATAGATATTGCATTAGTATTAACGAACTGTCATTATTGGAGTTCCAAAGTTAACTTAAAAATCTGATGTGTCCAACACATGCCTTTCCTATCTAGTTATTATAGGCTTTTTCCGGTTATTTTGTACAACCTATTGCAGCACCTCTATATCTAACTCGAAACATTTTTTTATAAATATTCATTGAAAACGAAAATACTGAAAAATTTAAATTTAGCACTTTTCTTT
The DNA here is from genome assembly GCA_927349885.1 of Psylliodes chrysocephalus. NCBI lineage: Eukaryota > Metazoa > Arthropoda > Insecta > Coleoptera > Chrysomelidae > Psylliodes > Psylliodes chrysocephalus. The sequence continues at coordinate 37,202,526 of OV651821.1, forward strand.
TAATTTTTCCATTACAGTCCATTTTAGAAAAATCATATAAAAAACAAAAAATATATAGATCGATAACCCAAACAACTTTTAGTCAAAATTTTCTTAAAAATCAGAATTTTGCACATTTTGTAAAATTTTTCGAATACGGACCATTTTAGGAAAATTTGGCATAAAGCAAAAATTATAGATAATAACATTAGAAGTAACTTTTAATTAAGCAATTTTCTTCTCCAAACATAAATAACATATATTCCATAAAATATAAAAACGACCTCCTATAAAGTACCCCCCAGATGTTCCGACTTTGTCCAAAATTTAAAGATTTTACCTCAGGCCATAATAAAACTTAAGTTTAAAATTTAATGTATTTTCCTTTATCCGTTTTTGAGTTTTCTTCAAAATTCCTAATTTACACATTCTCTTAAATATCTCGAATACGGTCCATTTTAGAGAAATTTTGTATGGATTAAAAATTATAGAAAATTATATAACAAACAACTTTTGTTTTAACAATTTTTATAAAAAAATATTTTTTTTTATTTTGTCAAATTTCTCGAATACAGACCATTTAAGGAAAATTTAGTATACAACAAAAATTATAGATAATAATATTGTAAGTAACTTTTATTTAAAGAATTTTCTTCTCCAAACGTAAATAACAGATATATTCCATAAAATATAAACATACCCCCCAGATGTTCCGACTCTGCCCAAAATCTAATCAGTTCATTGGAGGCCGGAATAAAGCTTAAGTTTAAAGTTTGGTGTTTTTCTTTGTATCCGTTCATGAGTTATGGTGGATGCAGACACACACACACACACACACACACACACGCACGGCCGCACGGCCGCACGCACGCACGCACGCACGCGCGCACACACACACAGACATCATCGCGAAACTAGATGAAACGGATTCAGGGGACCCCAAAACGTAAAAATCCGTCGAAAACTAGAGGTCGAAAAAATCATGATTACTATACTTTCCTTATCTGTATACAGATAGGAAAGTAAAAATGTAATAATCTTAGAATAAAGCAGATAATATAATTGAGTGAATCTATGATTGGTTCCCATTGGTATTTATTTTTTTACTGATATTCCTATTGGAAATAATTCAAAAACTTATTCAATCTATTATAAATTATAGCTGGTTAATTTATAACTATTAATTAATAAACTGTCTGTTTCCTATTAAATTTAAAATTTTTAACTTTAGGCAGAGGCAATGCTTGACTGACACAAATAAGGTAATTACTTAAGGTAATTTTGAATAGTGATATAAAATATAGGGTGGTCTATAAAAAAATTGAGAAAATGATGTATTTGAATTTTGACTCACCCTGTATATATTTATTTCGAATTGAAAAAATTATTGAATCGGCATAAAATGTTAAGTAACATCGAAAAACTTTTACTGCAAAAAAATTAGTTTTCAATTGTTTCTTCAATCAATACGATTTGTATATAAAACTGGTTATAGCGTGTGAAATACCCTGTATATTTCCACTATTTGATATTGTTAGAATGTGAAAAGCGAGAGGAATTCAAATATAAAATAAAATATGTCCCATTTAAATAATCATAACTTTCCTAGAGAACCTTTCATAATTGAAATTATTTTTAAATTGTTACCTTTTCTGATAAGCATTTCGTTGTGAAAACAGATTTATAAAAATCAAACAGTTTTGGATCTACAAATCGATGCTTTACCGGTGGCCCACCCTCTATATGTATTAAAAAACAAAAATAATTAATTCATAGACATACATGTCTGGCGATGAAATATTGTGAAGGTCTGGTTAACAAAAATCATTTAGAGAAACTTTTTTTACATGTTAAAATCTTTTTAATAATTCAATAATAATGGTTTAGTAGAAGTTGTCAGTATTTTCTCACACGAGCTATTTGTGTAAATATTATTATTTAGTACCTCACCTAAATTCATAATTATTGGGGCGCTTTACGTTTTTCAGCCACCGTCGCTGAAAAATCTAAACACGGCCCTGATACTTTAGCATATTCTAATCTATCATTAAATATTTTTTTTTCTTAAACTTAGCAAGAAAAGCTAAAATACTTATTGTTGAAAATTTATTAGTTTTATACAATATATAATGTATAACACATATATTATATAATGTTATACATTAGGTTAAAGACGGTTTTATGAAGATAGAGAATATTAACTACTTTGTTCTAGAATATAACACCTAGGTCTGTTTCAACACACGCGAAAACCATAATGTTACTGTATAAAAAATGGTAACCTATACAGCGCATGATTTGTACCGTAATATTATGGTTTTCGCGTGTGTTGAAACAGACCTTATTGTCGAATTTCGTTTTTCGTGTTTTCAGGAAAATCTTCTTTCATTTTCTTTTATTGTTCTGGCCCTTTATTTTAGTTAATTCTGGAGTGAATCTATAAATAATCTGGAGAAACTTGAAGACCTATTTAGGTCATCTAAAATATAAGTATAATAAATATGTAGATATATTAAATAAAAGTAACATTATTTCTCCATTAACTCTAGATAATTCTCATTGGAAAAACGAGAAAATTTTAGGCATTTTTAATGAATAATTGAGTAGTTTCATTGCCCTGTAATGTAATAAATAAAAAAAAATCGTTAATTGTATATTATTTTCTTTTTTAGAGTTGCAGGTCTGTCAATGTTCGATATAAAAATATCCATGTCTTCCATTGAAATTTAAAATTTCAGAAAGGCGGTTTTTTTTTTAATTTTCATTCGTCGGATTTTTTGTATGTATGTTCAGCGATAATTTTTTATTAAGTTGTCCGATTTATATGATTATTTTTGTTAGAAAGGGGGTACCACATGGGTGGTCCCATATAAATTTGGTCAAGATCTAATGATGGGGTCTATAAGAAAATCATCAAACTCTTCAATGTTTATGTAATTTTTAGCGATATTTTTTTACCACGTTGTCCGATTTCTATAATTATTAATTTTTTTTGAAAGGGGATACCTCAGGGATAGTTCCGTAGACAATTGGTCAGCATCTGATGATCTATGAGAAAACCAAAAATCTCAATTTTTAGGGCATCTGCACGATTTCGAAGTCGGCTTTTTTAATTAAAAAATTATATAATCTATGAAGTTTAACAATTTGTTATAATGTTAACGTTTAGCAACATTTTGTGAAATGAGTAGGAACATAAGATTATTAAGATTAAAAGCTCTAGTTTGAACTTAGCCAGTTGACGAATATTCCTAATATAACCTGTATCCGTATTGGAGAACTACAATAATTTATCTATTTGAATATAAATATGAACTAAATCAACTGTTTAGCGCGGTTTATTAGATATGGCTGTTGTTAAACAAATTGATTGCTAGATGGTTTAGGTGTGATTGCAGTCTGTTGACATAGGTATTTCTTTAATTCTTCTTTGACAGTAGAGATCTTAATTATCTACAGATCACGTCATTTGGCAACATACCAAGGCGCCTTTGTGATTTTAGTTTGGAATCTTTTAGAGTAGGAGTTTAATACTTGAATTCAGTTGGGAATGTCTTCTTATTAACCAGTATATGTTTCCTAGTTTTAGGTTGAGTTGCTTTCTTTTAGTTCAGATGTCCTTTATCCATATATCCTTCGATTATGGTATATGTCGATGTATTTGACGTTCTCTGTAAGTGATATACCTAAAATAAGCAGCAACTTTTGTTATTGCACTACAGATTTCCCTTCTTAGTTTGAAAATTACATGGATCCATTTTGACTTATTTATTTTTATGAAGTCATGGTTGGATTAATGAGATGGGAGTTTTGCCGTATCATCGGTGAATGTTGCAACTGTAATGAGTCTAGACGTAGGAAGATCTGGGTATGATTCTGTTCTATGTCGAGTAACTCGATCTCTCCAAAGGTAGCACCTGAACACGAGAAAAGTAGGAGAATAAAATAGACCCATGAGGCCGCAGTATTCTGCACCAAATCTTACCCTACCTGCTTTTAACCGATAAAGATATAGATAAAAACTCGATCTTGATACCATTCATAATTCGACCAAATTATGAGAATCGATTCTATAACTACTCTGACTTTTTATTTCAAACAACAAACATTACATATTATTTTTGTCTTGAAGTGAAACATTTATTTATTTATTTTGATTATTGGTATTTTTTTTCAGGATTTTTCTAAACTCTAAGACAAATGACCGCCATGGCAAAAAAACATAATAATAGTCGTTTCTTCCCGACACAAATTCTGCTTTTTCTGTTTTCAGAACTTCGGGGGCTGACTCATAATGGATTAAATTATAAGAAGATTATTATTATTATCATAATTACCATTTTTTCACTGAAGAAAGAAGCAAGGGGAAAATACAATTCTTTCCAACTCCCTGAAAATCACTTTAGAGAAGTTTTTCAGCTGAACAAAGAGTGTGCTAAATTATTTTCTGCCATACGATTTTACGCCACAGGACCAGACTAATCCTTTCATTCATAAATAAGCATTTGTTTACTGGCAAGTATTCAATTAGTGTTTTATGTTTTATGCATTAGAAAGAGCAAGACGCCCACTAAATCGAGTTGGGATGGTATTTGCGAGTAAACGTTACATAAATGAACCAGCACTTACGACTGCGACGCTTGCTTTATACTGTTATCACATTGCGAAATAAATGTCGTACTTTTCTGATAATCACCTTCATCGACAATAGTTGCAATCAGAAAAGGACAGCAAACTGATAATAACTGACATTTAGAGTACAACCTGTGCATTTTAGAGCCTTCTGTTGAGTAAATTTCGAATTATAACCATAAGCAATCCTTGTCATAGACTCTTCCCGAAATAACTTGGCAACTATGTTGGATAACAACGTTATTGCTTGAAATGTTCATGGTCAAGTAGTTGATACCGAGTCAACTACTTTAGCGGAGTCGAGTTTAACAATTGACTCTGGTGTCGATTTTGGTTAAACGGAATTGCTATTATTGAGTTTAACATCAAATTCGAGTAGAATCGTGAATCGGAATCGCATCCCTGATATCTAGAGCATAAAACTCTTTCTTGGGGTACTCCTGCTGTTTTGGGATATAACGATGGAAACACATCTAAGGTTAGGTTGAAAATGAGTGGGATGATCCCCTGCGGCCCAGATGGGTCTATTGTGGCTCATAACTAACTTATAGTTCACCGTACAAGTCACACCTTTTGATAAAGGTCATGGTTGAATTGGGTGAGACTTCTTTAAGGTCGGTAGGCTCCAGTCGGGTAAATCCAAAGATTTGGAACTTGGTTCTTTCCAGAGCGGAGCAGGTACATAAAATGTGCTCTGCAGACTCGTCCTCCACGCTGCATAATCGACAGTTCGATGTTTGTTGCAGACCTATCCTTCTCATTTGGTTGCCCAGACGGCAGTGTCCTATCATCAGTCCAGTGAAAATGCGTAGATCTGTTCTACTCCATTCTCGGATCTGAGCAGAGGCGTTCATAGAAGGGTTAGTTATAAACGCCTTCGAATGGGTTAGCCCTGTGATATCTCTCCAGTTCGTGAGTGTTGCACCCTTCGTCCATTTTGATATAATTTCTTTGGCAGTGCTTCTTGCAATGCCCAGGAATGGTTCTGATTCTATGAACACAGATTCGGCTCCTTTTTTAGCAAGTGCGTCGGCTCTTTCGTTGTCCTCCACACCTCTGTATCCCGGAACCCAGATCAAAGTAATTTTGTTCCGGGCACCGAGACATTCTAGGGTATTTATACAGTTCCAAACCAGCTTTGAGTCAACTCTATTGGAGTTCAGGGCCTGGTTGCTATTTTACGTTTCCTTGTTCAGTTTAAACCGACGCGGTCTTGAAATAAACAGGGGAAAGTAATGCAATATTTATTGTTTGTGGGGAGAAAATTGATCAACTCTCTCGCTCCCAATTCTATAGCAATCATTTCTGCTTGGAAGATCGTGGCCAGAGAGCCTAGGTTTATTGATATGTCAACTCTAGGCCTCTGGCCGAAAAAACTCCATCTCCTACTCCTTTTTTAGTTTTGGAGCCGTCCGTGTACAACGCACAGTCTGCCTGGGAAAGGGTTTTTCCCTCTGCTCCATGCGTCTCTCTCTGGAATGAGTACGCTGTATGGTTTTCTATGTGCTGTCGGGGAACTAGCGAGTCCGAGACCATGTCGAGGATGAGGTGGTTATTAATTTCACTCATCAGCCCCGTCTTGTCCCATCGCAGTTCTTCGTAACATTGACTACCCACCTTCACGAGCCTGTAGGAGACCATCCTGGCCTCCCTTTCCAACAGAATGTGGAGAGGGGTTAGGTCCAGCATGGTCTCCATGGCTCCCGTAGGTGTAGTTGACCTTGCTCCAGTTATGGTGAGGCATGTAAGCCGCTGTATTCCAGCCAGCTTTGCTCTTTCCGTCCGTTTAAGTCCCTTGTCCCACCAGACGACAGAGCCGTACGTAACTATGGGTTTTACCACTGTTTGGTAAATCCAGTAGATCAGTTGAGGACTGATCCCCATGCTCTGCCACATATCTTTCTAAGGGTCCAGAGGGATAATCTGGCTTTGATGGTTTTATCCAATTGTGGGTTCCAGGTGAGTTTCTTATCTAGGGTGATTCCCAGATATTTCACCTCCTCCGCAAAAGGAATGGTTTCCCCAACCAAGGTAGGTTGTCGAAGCTTGTCGAGCTTTCTTCTCTTGGTGAAGGGGACAGTAACAGTTTTTCGGGGGTTAACAGACATCTGCTTCCTCTCGCACCATCTGTTGATCGTATTAAGGGCTTGTTGAAGGATGTTGGATATCACCGCTTCGAACTTTCCCCTAATTATGATAATCAGATCGTCCGCATAGCATTGGAAATCCACTCCCTGTCGAGAGAGATCGTCTAGCAGGTTATCCACCAGAATAGTCCACAGTAGGGGTGAAAGTACGCCACCTTGTGGACATCCTCTGGCAGGCCTAAAAGTGACAGTCTCTCCCTGCAGTGATTAAGTGATGTTCCGGTTTGCCAGCATGCTTTTGATCCAATTACAAATTAGTTTGTCGATTCCCCCTTTTTCCATTGAAGAGAACAAGACTGAGGAAGGGCGTTGTTTAACGCGCCTTCTATATCTAGGAAGGCACCTAAATCTCTGCGTGATTTAGGGAATGGCCGATTTTGCCTACTAGATTATGCAGGGCATGATCTGTCGCTAAATGTTAAATTGTAAAAACACAAAATGAAAACTCAAATGTAACAGATTTAGCGGTAGCATAGACAATAATAGTAATGGCAGGATATGATTATGTCTTTTGCGGATTTAGGGAATTTTTCCGCCAACAGCCTTGAAAGAAATCCTAGAAATTCGTTGTAAACCGTTTTTCCTAAATATACTTATACATAGGTACTTTGAATTAATTACACCGGCATCCTATTTAATATTATATTAGAATATATCATAAGAGAAACTTACATATAAACAAAAATTTGCATTTTTGTAAAGAACCATTAATGTCCTACATTATATGGATGATGTAGTGATATTGACAAGGACAGAAATATTTAATTGAAATAACGAAAGGCAATGCTGCTAAGTCTAAAAACCAACAAGAATAAAACAAAGTATTATAGAAATAGGAACACTACAAAAAAGAGGAAACAAAAATAAATTACTTATTGAATGTTAACGAGAAAACTCAAAAATTAGCAATAGAAAGGGTGGACAATTTTAATTATATTGGCTCTGTGCTTACTAAAAACAGGGAAGAATTAAGAAAAAATAAAAGCTAAAATAAATAATGGAACAATGTGTGCTGGGCAAATCATGAAAAATCTAAGATCAAAAGTAGAATCCATTAAAGCAAAGGATATATAAGACTGTAATAAGACCCACGGTAATTGCAAATTGTGAAACCTGGACACACGTGATATAGAAAACAAACTGGGAAAAATTGATAGGATTTGGCATAGGTGAGAAAATAAGAAACTATATGACATATACAAATATGCAGACATAATAAAAGTCATTAAGGCCAATAGAATACAGTGGATGCGACATATACTTCGAAAGCAAGACGATAAAATTGTAAAAGCGTTTCTAAACCACCAACCCCAACCTAGCGTTAAGAAGAAGTAGACCGACAGTAAGATGGAGACAACAAGTGGACGAAGACCTGCAGAGTCGGTGGAGAGAAGTTACCAAGGACGGAAAAAAATGGTTCCTACAAATTCGTGTTTAGCCGTTTTTCCTGTATATATAGGTACCTTGAATTAATTACATCGGCATGTTTTAAAATATTCCAATCGGTGCCTTATAGTGTTTGTTTGAAGCCAATTAATATTTTCGAAACGTACCTATAGTAGTGGTGAAGTTGAAACCTTAAGAACGCTTCCGTCTTCCGTTGAAGGTTACACAGTGAATAAAATACTCACGCGATGTTTTTCTAATTATTATAAACTGTTGAAACTACACGAACTTTTGGTTGTGTTTTACAAAAAAAAAAAAAAAAAAACAAAATATTACGTCAAGAATATGAAATTATGAGATTGGTAATTTTTTTACTGGTCTTGGACAACACAATGGGGATTTCTATTTTTTTTTTTTTTTAAGAAACTCATAGGCTATTTACATATAAATATAGTTTTAATTCATATATTCTTTAATTTCGAAAAAAAAAATGTTTTAGTCGTGGTTTTTAAATTTACGTTACGTTTCTAGTCTGATACGTGGCAACGTTGTCTATCAGACAATGTTTCGAATGCAACATTTAAAAGGAATGGCAACTATACACCGTTGCCACATATCAAAATAGCAATAAAACATTTTAAAGTTTCTTCCTCAATTTTATCTAGTAATTATTTTCAAGAGAGAAAAATTTGGAAGGATGTTTCCTTTCTAATGCACTTTCGATATTTTTCATTATTTATATTATTGATACGGGGGTAATGATTTTGATATATTTTAGTTAATATGTTTTTGGATTTAGTAATTATTTTGTTTTATTATATTTTCTTTTTAAATATTATATAAATGGTTATTAGAACAGCGGCTTGGAAAGTGGTAAAAGTTTTATATTACTAAATTATTAATAAACACAAAGGAAAAAGAAGAACAACTACTCATTTGGATAATACCATAACAGGCATTGTATTATATCAAAAGGAATATAGCAGAGATATAAAATTATTTTCAACACTCTATCTTTGACTTTACTACCTAAGGAGAACGTCATTCTTCGGTTTGGTCTTTATTAGGACACATCAACAAAAAATAGACAGTCTTAGTTCCAACCTCTCACAATTTTCGGCGCTTGCAGAAGTTTGTTACTATTGGAATAATGGTTGCTTACAGGTGTGGCTCCAATCCCAGGATAATGCAGCTGAGTCGAGCAGAAATACTAGCACTTTCCAAAATATTTGATGGCTACGTCACACGGATGTGTTCCAATTCTCACCCTTTTACTTTCCTGTCTGTATACAAATAACTTCTTTTGAACTTTAATTAATGGATGTAGATTCATCCCCCTGAGCGGGGTGGCAACCACTTCAAGAATACTAAATGGCACGAGGGGTCAAGAGGCACATCATTTTAAAGGTATTTCACAAATCATTTAGCGGTGGTCAAGGCCCAACTCTCTATTCTTTTAAACAAACTTTGTATTACTAATTTTAATCTAGGTAGTGTAATTTTGATTTACCAATAAAATTTAACATCTTCCAGTTATTTATTATTTATTTAAATTCCTTTAAATTCTTTTTTTTAATTTTCACATATAAAGTGACATATTTTGTAATCGCAGCAAGTGTCAAAACGATCTACTTTATGCAACAAGTTGCATAAAGTAGAAAATTATGCAACTGATTACAAAAAGTTGATTGTCACCAGTTTCGAAATGAAAAATCCAAAAATCGACAAATCGAAAAATCGAAAAAAAGTTAAGGAATAATGACATTTGACATTAAGTTTAACAACAAATAAAAAAACAAAAAATAAAAGGTGTAAATTGCGTTTTATTTTTTAAATAATTCAACACCGTTATTGAAAACTGCCGAGTTGAGGGTAAAATTTTAACGTATTCCTTTAAGTATAACGGGTAAAAACGTTTTTCCCACGGGTAATGTCAAAAATCAGATCGGTAACACTGCACATGTCCCTTATTTTTATTATTACTATTGAAAAAAAATATCGTAGGGCAATCAAACACAACAATTTTTTAAAATATTTGATTGGCAGTACCTACAAAAGAATGAAGGTGAATCATTGTTTAACTAAACATAATTTTATAAAAAATCAAATCAAAATTAGAAAAAATCTTGTATGTAATACATTACGAAATGTCGTTTTGTGTAACTCGTTCATTTTGCGGGACCTCGCTCCGCTCGTCCTGCAAATTTGTACTCGTTACACAAAATGAGGTATTTCGTAACTCGTTACATAAATAGCTATTTCTAGTTTATTTTAAACATTATATCATTATAATATATTGTATTTTTTCCTATATTTTTATTATAGATGTTATAGATTATAGTTCCTTGTTGAAGAAATTTTTTTAGTCTTTATTACAGTTCCTAAAATTTTGGTTTCCGTTACCCCAAAGTCTGTAAACCTTTCCAAAACTTTCATCATATATAGTGTCCTCAAATTTTGAAAATTAAATGATCACTTAATAATTTTTTCTCATATTGACATTTAAAGTGACATTTTTGTAATCAGGGCAAGTGTCAAAATGATCTACTTTACGCAACCAGTTGTATAATATTGAACATTATGTTACTGGTTACGAAAGAAGAGCAAGAATACAAGAAAGACCAGCAGGTTGACTCATAAAAAATTGAATTTAGTTAAACTTACAACCTAGTAATAATATTGTTTTGATCCTTGCTTTCCATTCTAAATCAGCACCAAAATAAAACACAATACGACAAAATAGCCCACTTTTTTGAAAACTAAATAACAATAAGCAATATAAACTCCCTACAAGTCGTTGAGAATAAATAATTAATATGATGTTTTATTTGTCAATAAAATGATGCATATGCAACTACCAATAAAAGAAAGTAATATTGGTTGCCTAGATGTCAATAATGTTTTACCAAAACACAATTTTATAAAATACTCTATTCAAAATTAGAAAAAAATGTAACACGTTACGAAATTCATCTTTTTATGTAACTCCCTTCTCGTCCCGTAAATATCGTTACATAAAATAAGGCATTTCGTAACTGGTTGCATAAATACCTATTTTTTTGTTTTAGTATACCGTTTAAACGAATTTGCCTGGAAAAAAAATAATATTGAAGATTTCTATTGTTATGTACTCATTGGGCCTAATGAATAAAAATGAAGCAATTAAAGCAACTGCTAATTAGCAAAAGCAATTGATTGCCAGGTACTGAATATTTTGAATTTACATGAGATTGAGTTAGTCTAATAATGAATTAATAGAATTTTTCCATTGCATTATATTTTATTAGGCATATTAGCTCTTTATTTCCACTGTGGTCGATTAAAAAATCATATTATTTTTGGGCTTTACTTTATTATTATTTTGGGGTTTAGGAAATCCATTAGAATATTTTTCCTATTTATCTCCAAACCTAGAAAATTACGCGTTTCCAATGCAGAGTGGAAGAATAGTCGTCCTTTTTTATATTATAATTATTCAGTCTGCTATATTGCTTTTCATTTACCCCGTATTTCTAACGATGAGTAAATATAAATGTTGTGTATTCGCTTTGCTTTTATTTCACTATTCTTTGAATAATTTTTCAGCGGTTGCAAGTGGAATTCTGAATCTTTTAAGCTGAAATCAGAGCGTGTTCTCGCTCTCTCTCACTAAACATAAAGCTTTTTAGGAGTTTCGAGCTACCACAACGCCTTCCCTTTTAATCAATTAGGGCTCTTTTACCACACTCTAGCAAAATTCACTGATACTTAAAACAATTGAAAGTAGTGGTTTACTTTTTCTAACATTTTTCTTTTTATATGGCAATTTGTCTATGTCTGATGATGGCATAATTTAACTAGCGATAAAAATAAATTTCAGAAAATTTAACTAGTTATACATAGAACGAGAATTGAGGTGTTAAGAACATAGAAATAAAATAAAAGTGGATGATTTATTGTCTACGTATTCAGGAGGGTCGTAGATTTTCATGATATAATACGACTTCTGTCAGAAGGAATTGAAATTTTAAATTTGCAGACTATTAATTTAGTCTGCGAAAAATAAAGAAGCAAGAAGAACAAATTAATTCACAAAGTATGCACTGTCTTTTTACTTTCCTATCTGTATACAGATAAGGAAAGCATAGGAATCATGATTTATTAAGTTAACCTCTAAATATTTTCAGAGGTGCTACAATAGGTTGTACAAAATAATCGAAAAAAGCCTGTAATAACTAGATAGGAAAGTCATGTGTTGGACACATCAGATTTTTAATATTTTATTCGAAAATGCATGATGGCACAGTTTTTATGGCAAAGGTCTATATAAAGGATTGTTCAAAGCAGCAAAAAGTAAATATTGATACCTACTTATCTGAATTTTCACTAGATTTTAGTATGACCACCCCAAAAAATCTCGAATACATACATCATAAAATGTAAATGAGGAAGTCCTAAGAGATTAACCAATATTTGTATACCTCAGTGACGGGAACACAAAATTACTTTAATATAAAATTAGTACTGTCAATATTAGGTACCTATATTTAATTTTATAAAAATAGGATACTAGATATTAGGTTAGGACATTTCCTTAAAATTTTATAATAAATACACACAAAACCAAATTTATATGATATCCTTCATTTATCTATGTTTCATCCAAATAAAAAATATTTTGGTCCTCTCTTCTTACTTATCCTTAAATATTGCTTCCTACAGCAGATAATTTCATTTTTCTCTATGGGCGCAGATTTTCTATCGTTCTTTTCCCAAACAAACTCTAAAATTCATGTAAAGTTTTCTACAATTTGTCTCTTTTAACGTTTTGCAAAGTTTCGTCTCTATTAATTTTTACTAAAAGTTTGTGAATGAAACGATTACACATGTCTTCGGATCAGTTGTTTCATAGTACCGTCTATTTGAATGGGGTTTCTCCCAGTTGACGTTTTAGGTGCTACTGTAATACTTCCATCATTTCGTTGCTTCAAAAGTCTATAAATGGTTGCTTCTCCAACTCCGGTCATATTTGAACACTTAGAAACTATACTCTGAACAGTACTATTAAAATGTTCATGTACAAGAGAGTCATGTTCATTTAACACTAAAGTTTACATATTCACAGTTAAATTGCACTTTAATTTTACAGGAGTATAATCAAACGTTTATGCCATTTTTATTGCACAAATTCACTTGATCAATATTGCCTTTTTTCCAATATTATTATAAAACTATCAATTCTGAGTACTACAATCACAGGACTAGACAAACAGAAATCTAAGTAATGTAACTAAAATAATTTACAATCTGCATAAGACTTTCTGCCGATTAGAAATTTTAATTCTTTCTAAGAAAGTTGAGGGCTACTTAATTTAATTTTTAATTGTAAATATTTTCTACCTGTAGAGAATGCATACTTACCTTATTTTTGTTGATTAAAATAACTAGAAAATTTAAGACAAGAATTGAAATAAATTGGTATTTTTAAAAATTTTAGGAAGAAAACCAAAGATTTTATTTTGTAACAAATAATACTAAACATTTTATTTTAGAAATTCTTCGTCACTGATTTATGATGTTATATTGGGGTTTATCTCCTGGATCATAAAATTTTAGCTATCGTTAATTTTTTAATAAACTATAGTTTCTTGATCCTTTTTAGCTTGGCAGTTTCTACGCCCTTTGACATACTTTTCCACGTCTTTTTGTAGCTTGGGCCAGTAATATCGCGCTTTGATAATTGCCAAGGTCTATGCGATTCCTAGATATCCTGCGGTGGATTCATTATGATGCGAAAACAGAATCTCTTGTACCCAATTTTTTTGGATAACAAATATATTCTTCACCCCCTCTGTGTTGATGATTTTATATAAAATGTTGTCAGTAAGTCTAAAGTTTTTAGCCCTTCGGCTTAAACCAATGGATGCCGTGGTCGAGCCGAGTAGGGCATTTTTAGCTGTACAGGGTCAGAGTCTTTACATTGTTCTTTTATAATGTCTTGTATCTGTAAGGGAAATGTGGGAACGTTGTTGCTTTCATTCAGTAACTTTCGCTTTTATGTTTTACGACAATCATATTCCGATAATATGAGGCTCTATCTGGCGAACCTACTTGTCAGGTCTTTTAATAAACGGATCCAGTATAGTGCATGAAAATCTGTTATTATCCTCACTCGTTTCCCATATACTAGGTGTCTCAAATATCCTAATGCACAGATAACCATACCTTCTAATTCAGTAACACTATAGTTTCTTTTTGCCATAAGATATTTAAAATTAAACAAAATCACCCTTATAAAATCCAACTTACTCTTACTGTTTAGAAGTTTGAAACTATTTGTATAATATTTTTCTTAAAGTTTGTTTTATTTTTCAAACTTGACAACAAATTAAAACTAAAATGTCATCATACAAAGTATAGGAAAAAGATTATCCACGCTAATCACTAATCAAATCACTAGATTATATTGGATTCTGGAAAAATAAAAAAAGACTAGGAGAAAGAACAAATGTTTAGATATTTTTCTCTTATTTAAATAAAAATAAAGGACAAGAGAAAAACTTTATTTAATATATAAAAATATAAAAAATAAAATAAAATCGGTCCTAGCACGGTTCTCTGTGGGACTCCAAAAGTAACTTTCATGGAAACTAGTTTTTTCATAGGAATATCAAAAAATTGCGATCTTTCAAAATCAACAAAAAAACTACAGGGTGTAATTTAAATTCTTGGAGTGTGCTCCGATGGGGACGGCTATAATATTTAGTTTCATGTTTCATTTGATAATTAATTGTTAATTTTTATTTACGGAGTTATTTAAATACATAATTTAACAAAGTGGTGTTTTTTCTTATTTTGGAAATTTTCATCGACCCCCTAATACCTCATTGTGACTCCCTATGGGATCGCGACCTATAGGAAACAGTGCTGTAGATAAATGTTTATTTACAACGAAAAATTTCGGAACAAAATTAAAAAAAACTAAAACAATACAAAATGGTAGATGTAATTTCAAATTAAAAAAAAGGAATTATTAAAAACTACAATATAAATTTTCAAAATGAAACCCAGCAGCTGCTTCTATATATTTTTTTGCGATTTTTAAATTGTTAAAAATGTAACTTTGTACCTAATTTATATTTTTACCAGAATGAAGATAGGTATATAATGATTGGCATTCTATATGATACTCTTCACAGTTAAACAAGCCCCCTTTTAATCCCCTCCCCCCATTTTCACTTAGATTTTTTCAGAATCAATAGGCTTCAGCCCACTATAAAAGCTTTATTTTTCCGGAAGAATTCAAGTTGACATCGTTTTTTGATTCTGAGTTAGGATTTTATTTTAATATTTTAATCCCTCTAAACCCCCTATTTTTATTCAGAATTCTTTTTGGAATCAATAGGCTTCATTTCCTTAATTTTCCCTGAAAATTTCAAGTTGTTCAAACGAACGAATAAAATAAAAACTTATTTTATTTTTTTTAAGTTTCAATCTCCCCTTAACCCCTCCATTATTAATCAGATTTTTTTATATCAATATGCTTCGTTCCCTTATATAGACTGATTTTTCCTGAAAATTTTATATTCATATCATTTTTCGTTTTTGACTTATCGTGCGGACAAAAACGTGACATCGGAAGGTCAGGCGGACGGACGACGGACATTTTTTTTAAGTTTTTTAAAATTTAAAGAGAAGAATTTTGGTACAAACATTTTTAAATTTAAATATAATACTCTTCACAGACTACTGTGTGAACAGTATAATGATAGGTATTTTGTATCAAAAAAGAAATATTTTAGTCGAAGCATTGTATTTAGACAGACGATGGTTAAACATATAATTGATTTAGCCATCTTTACAGTATGATGAAGTAACCGAGGAAAAATGGGTAGATATTGACCTTTAATGCGATTTAGAAAATGATTTATAACTGATTCTATATTCTATATCAATATACAGATTAGGAAAAACTTATAGGATCCATAGGCTATAAGCACTGCGTGTGAACATTCATACCTATACTTTGTGTACGCCTGCCACCTCTTCTGCAACCTGCGAGTTCAAAGAAACAAAGAAATTTCCAATTTAGTAATGCATGAACTATTGTAACGTATTGTTCTATCTATTTAAATAAAGACAATATTTACATATTTCTTTGATTCCAGAATTAAGAATTATGATGATGAAAATAATAAGTTGATTTTTAATTAAATCCTAATATTTTTTTAATGTTAAGTTTACCATCAATGAAAAAGGGCCAATAATGTGATCACTTAAAATACCAGTGCAAACATTTAATTTCTGAGGATACTGTGTGCATGTCGGAATATTTAAATATTAATTTTCTCGAGAACAATGTCACACTACGGATGGATTGTTTATTTTACAATGGTCGTCGGTAAATAAAATGTATTTTAAAAAGTTTTTATTTTGATTCTGCCGATTCATCATACTTTCAAAAATCTGCATTCGTCTAAAATTAAAAGCAAAAAAATACAAACTAACAAAATTATGCTATACCTATTGTAACGAGTAACGAGTAGGTATGTTTATCTCGATATTTATTTTACATGTTTCGATTACGATGCTCTACAACGTCTTACGCATATTGACCTGTTATTAATAGATATAAGCGTTCCTACACCGTATGGCTCGTATAATTTTTTCCAGACCTGTATATCAATTTCTGAAATAAAAAATGGAGAATTTCCACTTAGTCGTAGCGTGCCTTCGGGACATTTTCCTTAATCCGAAAGGGTCCGTACACTAATACAATTTCTCTCGGTAGGTATTTCACCGGAAAATTCTCGAAAGATAATTTTCTAAACTAATAGAAGTTAGTTGAGATAGAATGAGTTCAGTTATAATACCTACAATAGCTTGAACGTCGGGCCGCGTCTGTTTTCAAAGATAACAAATTTAGTTTCCGTGTCGGATTTAGAAGCTAGCCTTCGCTTAATTTTCTTTTTCAAATCAGCAGTTCTGTCTTGGATATGGATTCACAGAGAAACATAATTTGTAGATTGTGAGTTGGGTTGTTTGGCATTAAGGCCCCAGTTTCACGTATTTTAGCTATAAGGTACACGGCTTTGTCATTTCCAATTGAGTTTAAATTCTGCTAAATGTATTACAATAAATCTTGTATCGGCTTAATAATGAAATCTCCTACTTTTATGAGACCTGTCTCTTTATTAAATTTAAAAAATCATAAAAAAAGCGATTTTAAGAACCTACATTTAATTGAGTATTTGTAAATTTTTTAGAATACTTACAAATAAAAATATTTGAGAAATTTATTTCTATCAATTCCTGTAATATGTTAGTACATCAATAGATGTCACAGGAAGACTACCATATATAAACAATGTTGCCACTTTTTTGATATATTTGGATTTGTCTCGCGTCTTTCCAATTACCAATATAATGAAAAGATCAGCAAAAATTGTTTCTGAAGCACAGATATTCTATTCTTAACCATCCGAATTTATAATATATACTCCGTCTCGTAATGTGGTGTAATGGGTAAGGCGTCTGCTACTGAAGCAAGAGATTACACGTTCGATTCTCGGCACATACCATCTTTTTTTTCCTTAAGTATATGTTTAATATTATTATAATAATGTGCACATTTACAATATACTTTTACTTACAATAGACAGGATTTAATCACGTACTTATATAAAAATGTTACCTCAATCGTACCCTAGCGGGAGCCGGAGGGGGCGTCAACCTCAAAAAATTAAAAATTAAAGAACTTTTCATATAAAAGAGTTGGAATCTACGATTTTTTCTACATACTTAAAAGCCCAAAATTTATATTTTTTTGCAATTTTGTTTTTTACTTCTAATGGATTTATTGTTGGCACATACCTAGGTGTATAGAGGTATTTGAAGATATGAGAACGAGTTTGACCGCCCTGTGGCCCAAACTACCACTTCCAATATATGTCTAGGAATCTCGACAGTTAATGTCGCGATGGTCTAGAAGGAAGGACACTTGTCTAGCATACAAGAATGTCCGGGTACGATTCCTGGCTGCGACAGGCTTTTTATCAAATCTCCAAGTATTTGTTTACAACTTTGGGGTTCGAGGACGGTTCTTGACAATTCGTAGGGGGTTTTTGAGATTTGTTTCCGAATTTTTAAATTATTCGGCTATTTTAAAATATACTGCATGATGATTCCTATAAGTTTTTATTCGGGCAGTTCATGTCAAATGATTGAATGGAATTTCTTTAATAACTAATTTTGAATATTTAATAACATTTGAAATTAATACTAAAAAGTCTTCAAAATATATCTTGAAAAATCATACAGTAATAAAAAAAAATTAAGAAATTCTAAATCAATTTATCTAACGTGTGCGACCAAGAGCCAATTAATTTACCACCTAATGGGACAAAATATAAATATTATTGTAATAAAATTAAACATATAATGAAAAAATAAATCAAAAAACACAAAATATGTAGTAGGATTGATGATAAGACAAAATATGAATATTATTATGATAAAATTTAACATAATATTATTAAAAAAAAAAAAGATTGTGCAGTATTGTGAGACTTGAACGCACAATCCACAAACCCTCGCTTCAATAACAAAATCTCTATTTACTCCACCACGTTCGTTCGATACTTGTTTGTTATATAATATATAGGGTGCTTTGCATAAGTACCGACACAGAACAGGTGAGTGTTGGGCACCCCAAAATATAATGATTTAATGCAATTTACCTCTATACCAAGTTGTACCCCTAATGAGTTACGGAAGCCTAAAGTGGGGCCATAAATTTCGAAAATATTTAATATCTCTGCAACCGTTTAACTTACAAAATCTATATTTAGTAATTTATTTAAGCGCCTTATGAGTCTTAATTTGGGGGTGAGTAAAAATTAATTGAAATATTTTAAGGGGTCGTTTTGAGGTAACCAACCCTTATAACTATACAGAACTTTTTTGTCCATTGGCCGAGTTTTAAAATTTTCATTTAGTTTTATGCAAAATTTCAGTATTTCAGTTTCTGTAGGGGATATCTAATCAAATAATCTATCAAAACTTTCTTGATTTGAAAAATCTGCACTTGAGGTTGGTCGTGAATAATAAATTGATTGGGCAGTGTTATTTATAAGCTTAGTATTTTGTTTTTGCAATTTTTTTCTAGATCTCTCATTACAATTTTAAAAACTTATCTTTACATGTTAATTTACAGTTTTTCTGGAAGACTAGAGTAGTCACTGCACATATACTACGGGATTTTTTACTAATTTAATAGTTATTGTCAAAATTTGTTCCTCTCCAATGCATTTTCCGTTTTTTTTTATTCAACTTTCTGAAGTTTTATCGTTTTTGAAAATTAATTTTTAATTTAACATGCGGAAAGTAATACTTTTACGCATCCATTTTAATTAAGAAAGTTATTATCTTCATCTCAAGTTATTATTGTAAATGTGTTCCATTGTTCCATTGGGACCGTCATAACGCTTAACGTGTTAATATACGGGTTCTTTATAAAGTATTAATATCGTCTTCTAATAATTAAGCTACCAGGTTTACTCTGTTACCAACTTTTTTAACCATCTATTTACGTTTTTCATTTTCAAGATGGCACAAACTCAGTAATTTGTAAATTCTTTTAGTACGGCTGTCTTACAGAAAAACGGAGGGAAACAAATTTTCGCTTCCCAAAAACAATTGCATGTAAACAGTAATTTACTTAACGATATACGAGTAAATATACAAGAAAGAAAAATCCAACAATTGTACATCAGACTTTCTGCCATACTTTTCCTTAATCTTACATAAATACTAATTTGTTATTTTTGTTTCATTGTAAAATACTGTCACAATTTAATTGTAAATTCAATATCTACCCCATTCATTACCTTAAGCATATGCCTCAAAAATCCTCTAAAAAGCGTTTAAAAACTTTAAATAATTTATTTGAATTTAAGAATGACAACAATATAGAAAAAATGTATGTGTTTTCACAGTTGACGTGCATAAAAGAAAAATAAATTATAAAAAACATCAAAAGCGTACGTGGATCGGCGCTTTGATTCTAGAGTTAACGTGTCGGCGTACATACGCACAGACAACCAGACGAAACATTTTTATTATAATTGTTGAACTTAAAGCGGCCAAAAACGTGAAAAAAAGTGTTAAAAATTAGACGTTAAAGTAATGGTTCACCCTCTCTGTTTCCATGATCTTATTCCTTGTGATTTTTATTTGTTCACAGAGATGAAAAAGGCATTCTGAGGTTGCACAACTGAGTCAGAGTTTATTATTTTATTTCACTTTACATAGTAAAAAAAATGCTTGAAATACTTTCACATTTAATTTTGCTATCCATCTAGTTTAAATACATACGTTGTTTTTTGCATCTGAAAAATCGTTAAATGGGTGCATGTAAAAATGTTGTTGCTATTGGTACAGCAAAAAAAAGAGACAAGGCTCTATCACCTCTACTGTTTCCATTTACAAATATGAAAGTCGCATGCATATTGGAAATACTTCACTAAAACATAAATCAGTCGAATGCAATGTATTTCCTTTTTAGCCTTATTACTTCTAGTATTCTATTTCCAATGCCTTCTAATAAAACAAGTAACTGTAGTTAAAAAGTAGATAACACTAAATAATAAGAATAAAATTAATATTTAAACAATAAAAATTGTTTTTGTTCTAAATTTGCCCTCAAAAGCACAAATTTGGTACAAAACTACTACGACAGATATGTTAACAAAAGTTTGTGAGCCCACCATATTGGATTTTTTAATAAGACGTAGGAATTTATAATATCGTAGTGGACAATAATCTGTCAATGAAAGGCTTCTCGGATGTGTACAAGTTCATTAAAGGATATGTAGTTTTCTATAAATATTTTTTCACCCAGTCTGCTTATTTTTCGACACATCCTGTTATTTCATCTTCTCTCATAATAAGTAAGGCAAGAAGCATATTTAAGACAAAAGCTACAAGAGCCCTTCAAGAAAGTACTTACTCGTACGCACTCAAAAAATAAGGTCAAGTCAAAGTGTACCTAAGTACAAAGACTGAAACCGCAGGTGTCCCAATCTGCGATGTCTGTTTTTCTTCAAAATAGCTTTAGTTGTTCTCTATAAAAAGCTTTTGCTTTTCTTTTTAACGATAAATCACGGTTTTTGTGGCGTCCACTTGTTTTAAGGGCACCACCGAGAGATACAGAAGGATGCGGGATAAAATGTAAAGCAATTAGTGGGAGTTGATTAATGAAGAAAGTTTTTTTTCAACCATTTTTTTCCGTTCATTCGGAAATTGGTTGGTAGTCTTAGAAATATAAATACACCGATAAAACAAAAAAAATTTTTAAGAGGCGAGATAAAACGAAACGATAATCTTTCATGTACAAACTGAAAACTTGAAGTAAATTATACGTAGGACAAATGAGACAAATAAATAAAAGTTATTTGGTTATACCGGTCACTAAAAGTTTTTATTTAAAATTACAACATACCTTTCGGAAAACCAAATTTTTCCATCTTCCGGTGCAGTCACAAATAATATATAAAAAAAAACCATCGACGACAGTTTAAAATTTTTAAAGATGAAACCACATCTTTTAGTTACCGATATTACTAAATAAATTTGACTTATTTTTTAAAAATTCCACTACTGTTAAGAAATTATCTTCTTTTTAAAAATAAAACTAGGTTTAAAGATCAATTTGTATATTTAAAATTTGATTTTTAAATTAGTGATTAGTTTTGTTACCAGTACAATTGACGGTTTTTACTATGCGATAGGTTTTTGCTCTCTTATTTGGGCCTCTTACGGCCCCACTTGTCCGATTTCCAAGAATATTCGAAGATATAAATCAACCGCCGAAACCCCTACGCATGGCAAAGCCCATTATAGTTTATTTGAAAATGCATGATAGCACCGTTTTTATGGATTGTTTAAAGCAAAAAAGAGAAAATATTGATACCTTCTTATCTGAATTTTCCCTACAAACTTTCAACCCCTATTTCCCTCTTAAAATGTAAATATCCAAGAATCCTGTAATACGTCATTATTTATTTACGATGAGTAGCTACAATTCCAATTTTTAGGTTCCTACCTTTAAAAAATTTGATACCCCTTATACACCTTCTCCCCCAGTTTCCCCCCCTTAAAATGTTTATAAAATCCGTTCTTAGTGGGTATCTACGTCGAGAAAGGAGTGACTAGGCCAAATTTCAAGAAAACCAAAGATTTCTTTTGGAACAAATAAGGCTAAAAATTTTATTTTAGAAATTCTCCATCACTGACTTGTGATGTTATACTGGGCTTTATCTCCTGGGTAGGAGAAACCACAATCTACTAATAAAATTCTAAAATTTGTCGAAAGCAGCACAGTCTATAAAATAGTAAGTCCGCCGACGTATGTTAGGTGAAAATACGTATAGAGTTTTTGTAGAAAGTTCTGGTGAATGCGAGACCATTTAGGTTCGCCAAATTTTTTGTTTAAATAGGCTGTTTTGCTATTGCAGTGGGTTAGTTTAAGTTGAGACATCGCTGTGAGCAGATCAATATAGTTAATATAAATAAGTATACAAGTAAATGTCCATATAAATTAGTGAATAAGTAAATGTGATATATACATTAGTAGTATTAAGTACAAATAAATTATATGTTATATATTTAGTGCAAATAAATTAAAATAAACTGTTTAAAATAAATAAACGGCATATTATATTTCTTTTTTAAATATTCTGCAAATCCATTATTGATTTTCCAAATTTTACTGTTTTGTCTAGAATTTAAACTATGGCAATAAAAAAATATTTATCATTACAACTAAGGCCAGGTGCATCTTCTCTTTTTCACGAGTTGATATCTCAATATCAAAAAATGTTCTTAGATCGTTAAAGTGCATCTCTTATGACAGTGTAAACTTACTCAATAAACTATATTTATAGTTTTCTTCTCTTTATTTTGACTATATGTTAATCTCTCTTATTTTATAAATACTACGTTTCATAAGGTGAGATGCATTTCTCAGATATTTTCGTCAATAGATTTTTTTATTGCCCACTGTGATTATATAGCAATTTATTTCTGTTTTCCTTTATGTCTAACGTTGTAGAGAAATGTGGTGAATCAACTTTGTTGACAATAATTAGACTGATTAGTGGAGTATTATGTCTCGGTGTCTCGAAGCATAAAAGGATGCTGCTGCTGCTACTATATCTACATATATGACTTCCGGTTCAATTTTCTTTAATGAGTACCTCTGAAGATGAGTTATTAAAAAAGCGCCTCCAGATTTCTTTTGATGCACCGATGGACATTTTTCAAAATCGCATCTTCAATTAAGAATTATCTCCAAATTGCAATTTATAAAAATACATATATAATAATAATTATTAATCTGAAAAGTACAACATATGAACAATAATGAGGCATGTATTGTTATTATTAATAAACATGGTAAACCCATTGTGCAAGGGTCTAAATAAATGTTATTAAAACAAATTAATAACTAAAATAAACTACGCCGCAGATGAAGTGGGACAGCCAAAAAATTGCCCCATTTTAACTAGCTATAACTTCGACATTTCTTTGCCGATGTTGGATTTTCAGCCAGAGGTGTAAAGCGCCATCCTTGGTGTTTGCATCAGTGGCATCGATTATTTTTTCAACCCCTTCTTGTTGTACAGAGTGTAAATGTAAGGCTGCGAAAAATGTCCGTTTTCTGGCAAAGAATTCCGTTTTTCTTTTAAAATTAGCCTTTTTTAAGGTACCATTTCGAAAGACGCGACAGACGACAACAGAGGTGACGGCAAAAGAGACAGATGAATTTACGTTACGCTTCACACATTTGGGAAGCAAAGAGACAGGCGACACGACAACCGCAAACGACAATTCAAGAGAATGATCAGTGTTGCTAGACCTACTGTTTTTATTTCTGTTCTCCTATTTTAGGCATGAAATCTACTGTTTTCGCCAACTTAACAAATTTTGTTCTCAATTTATTAAGTTTTATTAATTCTTTAGTAAATGGTCAAAGAATACTTTCTCTAGTAAATTTGCTGAAGTAAAAGCAGCGTAATAAGCATCCACTACTGTAGGTTTGCTCCATAAAAAAAAACCTCAAGATAATCATTATGTTTTTATTTAAAATGCAACAAAGAATTAATAGGGCATCATAAAAAGAACATGCATGCCAAACACAACGTATTTGAATTATCTGATTCAGACTGATCTAAAAGAAATACCTATTATTTTTTATTGGTTTCATTTTTTGTTTCCGTACGTTAAGTATATATTAAAAATGTTATTATTTGTTTTTATTCTTTGTTTACTTTCTAATTTGGGTAGAAAAATGTTTATTTTTGGTTTCTTATATACTTTTTTTTTGTTTATTTACTACACTGCAAGTTATAATTATTTCCCCTTGTATTAAAATCTACTGTTCAGATCTACAGTATTTTTTCACTCATACTGTTCCAGCAAATGTTCATCTGGCAACACTGTCTAGATCGAAAGACCTTTCCAACTAATATTTCTATAAAATATCGACTTATTACCTCGAAATACAAGCGAGGACTGATTGCGACAGTGCGACAGGCAGCAAAAGCTCTACCCCGAGACCGATCTACCTGTCGTCGAGTTCTGTCTCTCCCACTGGTCGTGCCTTGCGAAATGTGTTTCATATAATTGCATGTGTTCAGGCGTGAAGAGACCGTTCTTAATCTCCTTTGCCGTCGCATCTGTTGTCGTCTATCGCACCTTCCGAAATGGTACCTTTAATTAAATAATAACAGATCCGACTAAACTGCATCAAGGAGTTACGTGTAAAGAAAATGGTCAACGCCAGCGGCGTTTTTTAATTTCATAAACCCCTTATGAAATTAAAAAACGAAAAAATGATTTTATTTCAAATTTTTAACACTTTTGTTAAGCATTACAGTTTGAAAGGTGCCATAACTGTAATGAGTTTGATTTTGACTAATTCAGAGGCGTGCAAAAGGGGTTCAGTAATTAAAAAATTAAATGTCAGTTTTATTGTTTTTTATTGTTTTTTTTTTATTTAGAAAGTGCATACATGTAATTCATTAGAATAATTTATAATATTTATTAATAATTAATTAGTAAGGCGTTGGACCTCCTCTAACCTAAATAACTGCCTGACACCGCCTTGGCATGCTCGAAATTAAATTATTAATTAGCTCCATAGGAATTGCCTCCCAGAGCTCCAAAATCATCTCCTCGAAAGTGTTAAAAATTTCAAATCGTTTTTTTTTTAATTTCATGAACCCCTTTTTGCACGTCTCTGGCGTTGACCATTTTCTTTGGTACAGTTTAGTCGGTGGTTGATATTCTTTAATTAAAGAAAGGTTAATTTTAAAAGCAAAACGGAATTTTATAAAATGACAATATTTCCATAGCAACGCAAAGTATCAAAGAAATGGCAACGACATCCCGAGGTGTCGACCTGGTGATCCACTCAATATCAGAAAAAACTTGATTTGGCCTCCACATTTTTCAAATTCACTGCAAAAAATGAACATTTTTCGCTGCCTTACATTCACACTGTACAACAAGAAGGGATTGAAAAACAACGTGCGGAGTTTATATAAAGTACCTACATAATTATAAAATACATACAATAGTAGATTTTTCAACAAGAGTATAAAATAACAAGGGTAGTGTATTTGAAATTTTTGAAGAAAAATCACTTAGGAATTGTTAAAATAAAAAGGAAATTGCATAAAAGGAATGTTAACTAGAAGTCAGGATGCACTGACAAACAAATAAACGGTCGTGTGTGCCTTCCTAGACATATAAGCAGCTTTTGACAACACGCCACACGAATATGGCAAAAGAGCACTTGCGTACAGAGGAGTAGATAACATCACATCCAGATGGATGGCTCAGCTGTTATCTACGAAAACTGCAGAGACACAGATAGGGCAGGACACCATCTCCATCTGCACAACCAGAGGATGTCCACAAGGAGGAGTTCTATCCCCACTAATGTGGAACCTAACCGTAGACGAACTTCTATGCAGATTGACTGACCTCGGCATACCCTGTCAAGGTTATGTCAACGACATAGTCATATTTGCTAGAGGCAAGTTTAGAAATATCCTGTGTGATATAGTCCAACGAGGACTAGAACATACCAAAAGATGGTGCTGTGAAGTGGGACTTAGTATAAACCCTACAAAAACAACACTAGTAGCCTTTTCAAGGAAAAAAAACTTAATCTCAAAATCGTTAAATTAGATGGGATAGATATAGAATGGAAAAATGAAGTCAAATATCTAGGCCTAAACTTGGACAACAAACTTCTCTGGAACACACATCAGAAGGAAGTAGTAAATAAGGCCACAAAAACCTTAATGGTATGCAGAAACATTGCGGGTAAACGATGTGGATGTAAACGATGGATGTTTACTGCAATAGTGAGACCAATCATCACTTACGGGGCTATATCCTGGAGTAACAGAACTAGTTTAGCTACTACGAGAGCTAATATCTCAAAGGTACAAAGACTAGTCTGTGTTTGCATCACCGGTGCAATAAGAACCTGCCCTACGGACGCAATGGAGGTGATCTTAAACATCACCCCTCTACATTTGATGATAGAGAATGTGGCAAAAAGGACACGATATAGAATGACCAGGAACGAAGTAATCAGACGAAAGTCTACTTGCTTCAGGACTAAAGATACCTGGGACATGCCCCAGAATGAAATGCTAAAGAAGTATAGTTTTGTGAAAAACTTCAAAACCACAGCTGGGACGCAAGAAAGAATGGAGCCAAGAATCCATCGCGCTTGCAACCGAAAGACATGCTATTCAGTGGTATACGGACGGTTCCAAAACCATAGAAGGAACTGGAATAGGAGTGTATGGGCTGAGAACCAAGCACTCCGAAAGTCTGGGAAAATACCCAAGCATCTTCCAGGCGGAAGTTTACGCCATCGAGAAATGTATCCAGTTTAACATCGAGAGAAACTATCATAGACAAGAGATTATCATCATGTCCGATAGCCAAGCAGCCATCAAAGCGCTGAGCTCTTACGTGATCAGCTCAAAAATGGTCTGGAGATGCCTAGAACAATTGAATGAGCTAGGCGAGAAAAATAGAGTTACTCTCACTCGAGTCCCGGGACATAACAGGGTACAGGGTAACGAGATTTCAGATAGTCTTGCAAGGAAAGGTCCTCAAACTCCCTTTGTATGACCTGAGCCGTTCTGCGGTTTACATAATATTAGGAGAGATTAAAAAAGAATTGGGCAGTAGAAGAACCGATAATTGGAACAATCTCTTGGGGATAAGACAGGCTAAGATACTTCTGGGTGAATATAATCAGGAAAGATCGGAAGCCTGCATCTGCCTGAGCAAGAACAGGCTACGTATTGTAACAGGGATCCTTACCGGGCATTGCCAAATAAAAGGAGACCTTCGTAAACTGAGAGTAGTAGAAAATAGTTAGTGCAGATTGTGTGAGGAGGAGGACGAAACCTCCATTCACATTCTAACTTTAGAATCCAAGGGCACTATACATAGGAGGATATCAAATAGAAGAGGGAGATTTACCTAACTTGGAGCCACTCCAAATCCTACACTTCTTTAAGAAGATAGGATTGGAAAGGTCGTTATAGACATTAAGAAGTTTCCTTGGTGCATTAGCGACAGAAAGGTACACAATAGATCTTTTAGGTCGCAGTGTATTAACACCCCATTCCCAACATAACATAACATAACTATAAGTTTATACATATGTATGAATTTGATGTCTTTATTAAATTTTTTTTTAATTTTTTACATCTCGTGTTACAAGTATGATATACTTGTTAAATCGAGTTTTTTTATTTAATATGTTATTTATTTAATGTTTTTAAAAGTTCATTTGGAAATAAACGAGGTTTCTCAATCAAGATTTTGAACATATATTTCTGTGTCGTCTCTAGGACGGATAAATGTGATTTTTGTGCAGCTCCCCTAGGAACAATGGAAGATAGATGACAAGAGGATTTCCACTAGGACATGATAGAGAATTCGCATATATTTTTGCCGTACAGTATGTTGATATTAAGTTTCAACTTATACGCCAAAAATCGAAGTTTTTTTACTTGAAAAATTTATATGGGGATACCCATATAAATTTTTAAGGTGAGCATCAATATAAGTGCCAATGTATTTTATATTAAATTTATGTCCGAGTTACAGAAACTGTAAAGTTTTCACGGGTACCGTTGATGAGGTATAATCAGCTACATGGTAAGTGACCCAGCATTTGAAATAAAATTGATATAAAAGGTTTTACTGATGTTTATAGTTAGTAATCGATTATTAATTTGAAAAACTCTTCTTTAAAAATTACTTTTAATTCTATCCAGCTTCTTGATGTGTAGATAATAGCTGTTTCATCCGCAAAGCTGAACTTTATTTCAAATTTAAAAATTGTAATTTAGATATGCTTTTGGGAACTCCGTATTTAAATATTTCCTATTCTAACACATTGCCTTCTATTTAATAATTAATTTTTCCTACGACCACTTAGGAAAGTGACACATATCACACTATATAGTCCTATGGAAAGTGCCCTATATCACACGCGTATGAATAAGAATTTACTTTCCACCCGTGTGCGAATATGCTACTTTCCGCATCAACTGTCACAAAATGACAAACGCATCATTTCTATTTTGATCTATGGAATTTCCATATTAATACTAAAATCGATATGATTGTTAAATTATTGAAATTGTTCTTAATTAGATCCTAGATATTTATCTATAACAATTATTATTAAAATAATTTTAAAATAACTAAGTTATGTTTGCCTTTTATTCTGGTTAAACACATAACCCATTAGATCATTCAATTGACGCAAGGCCTATTAGCTCAGGTGGTAGAGTATCAAACTTTATCAACTTTGCCATTTGAGACCTGACGAGCGACCGCGTTGAAATCCTTGCGGGGGCAGATTTTTTTTTGTTTTTTTATTTTTTTTGGTTTTTTAGTTTTTTTTTTGTTTAAAAAATATGAAAATTGAATAATTACGATTATTATTGATTGTTTTTTTAAATACATTTTATTTATTATAATATAAACCTCGTTTTACATTTGCGCATCAGCTGTTACATAATGTCAAACGCATCATTTCTATTTTGATTTATGTAATGTCCATATTGACAGTAAAATTGATATGATGATTAAATTATTAAAATTGACGATTAACTTAGATCCTAGATATTTATTTTTAACAATTATTAAGATAATTTTAAAATAACTACATACATCTCATTATTTTGGCTTTTTATTGTTTAAACTTAAAATCGAATTAAAAATGCATTTGACATAAGACCCAATAGCTCAGGTTGAACTTTGGCTTACACGACAGTCCGCGGGCCCGCGTTCAAAACTTGGAGGTTGCAGAATTTTTGTTTGTTTTTTTTTTATTTTTGTTTCGAATAATATGAAAATTGAATAAATACAATTATTGTTGATTATTTTTTTAAATTCATTTTAATTATTATAATAATAACCTGGTTTTACATTTTTTGATAAAATTATTTTGTGGTCGTAGGAAAAATATTGTACATTACTTGTGTGAAAAGTTATTTTCCATACTCGTGTGATAGTCGCACTCGGTTTGTGCCTCGTGCGACAATATTTCCCACTCGTGTGAAAAATGTCACTTTCCACACTCGTAATGTAATGTACTATTTCAGAAGTATTTTCTAATGCTTCAAGAAGTAAACCGTATCAAACGATGTAACCAAGTCTACGAAGAAGCATTTTATTATCTTCAGTCTATATTTCTATTAGTTTTATTTGGAAGTTTCAAAATTGCATCTTGTGTATTTTCCCATCCGTGAATCTATATTGATTAAGTGCCATTATTTTATAATTATTTAAATAATTAATTATTCTCATGTTTTAAAGCTTTTTCAAAAATTTTTGCAAATGTAGATGAAAGCGATATTGGTCGATACTTTTATAAATCGGTATTACCACAGCAGTTTTAAGAGCTGTTGGGAATTCTCTGGTATTGAATATTTTAAGTTAAGTTTAACATGTTCAGCTCTGATACCATCAACACCGGGAATTGCTTATTTTTAGTGTCCTTATTTAAAAATGTTTAAAACTTCATTTTCATGTATAACAAAAAAAATGTATTTGTCAAATTGTTGGTTTTAAATATATAATTTTTATTTTGCTGGTTTGTGATCTTTATGGCTACTTTTGATAGAAAAAAAAAAAAAATAATAAACGTGCCTCTCATTTCTTTTTCCAGGTTTGCAATGTTGGTGTTTTTAGTTCTTAAAAAAAGTCGAAGCCCAAGACACCAATAAAAAAATTATTTTATTTTATTTAATTTAAATTTAATTTTTTTTTTATTTAATTTGTTCATTGATAAATTACGAACAAGTTATTTTCATTTGATAATAATTGTTCTTTTTTGCTGCAATTACTAGTTCGCTGAAAATATGTTTAAATCTATTATAATTTTTGTTTTCCTCATTTGGATTTTGCTTAAATAATGAATATACGAGTAATTTTCACTTTTGTTTGCCAGATGTTAATAAGGCATTCGTTATCCAGGATTTCGTTTAATATAGGTTTTTTTTTTTAATTTGATTTTATTAGTCAAACAATTTAAAACTACTTGAATGTTTTTTAATATATATTTTCAGTATTGTTTTTTTGTTGTATATATTAGACCAGTTTACGTTAGATATATTAATTTTTAGTTTAATATTATATATATTGTTACACATGTTTTTGGTATCTCAATTTATTTCAACTCAACTTTTACAATAACTGCACAACTGAAAACATTTACATGTAACGTCTATCCAAAAAACTGAACTCTGACGTCAGGTCGTCGACTTATATAGCTTGCCTCAACCTTCTAGAACCTTCTCGAACAATCCGGATTTTTCTATGACAGGGAATGACATTTCGAGACATTTCTGGACTATCTTCTTCATTTACTCGTACCTTTACCTATGACTACCGCAGCACGCTGCATGGTGCTGCGTAACAATATATTTTGTATCATGTTTTTTTCTATAATTTTTCTTTATTTTTTAGCAGAAATAATTTGAAGAATGGTGAAAATGTGGTAAGTGAGGCCCAATTCAAAGACAATTGGATTGTACTTAAATATTTAGAATCATCTTTTATAAAACATTTATTAATATATGAGAATATTTGGAATACAGAAAATTTAAATAAATATTTGATATTACCGGTTTTTTCTTTGTCAT
Organism: Psylliodes chrysocephalus; assembly: GCA_927349885.1. Lineage (NCBI taxonomy): Eukaryota > Metazoa > Arthropoda > Insecta > Coleoptera > Chrysomelidae > Psylliodes > Psylliodes chrysocephalus. The sequence continues at coordinate 37,233,910 of OV651821.1, forward strand.
TATTTATTTTTCCTATGAAGATGTTTTTATTTAATTAAAGAAAATTGTTTATTGCGTTTTTATACTACTTCAAATAAAAATATAAATAGGAGTATATTCGAAAGATTCTCAAAGATCGATTTCGAAAAATATCTAATTGAAAGAGGAATAAAAAAAAGAAAATTTAGAAAAATTACATACCTTCATAAAATGCCCAGTAAGTAAAAACGGTTAAATTTATAAATTTGCGATTTTCACGAATAAAAAAAGAAGACGATTTTCTACAATAAGAAAGATTTTGAAAGATCAATTTAAAAAAATATCTAATGAGAACTTAAGGTAAAAATATTTGAAACAATTAGATGCTTGGTAAAAAAAAAACGGATAGTTTTAGCAATTTGTGATTTTCTCCATTGAAAAGAGAAGAACATTTCCAACAATAACATAACAATATGGATAGTGACCCGCCCTCTACTAACCCCATTCATAAAGTACACATTATTATTCCACGAAATCGAAATCCACCTACTTGATGTCATATCTGTCATCACCAACGCCTTTAATAATTTGCCCGTACTTTCCCTGATTGACGTCATTGACCTCTTTTATGAAAATAAACGCTGCAATACCGGTATCCTATGTACATCAAAGAAAAATTATAATTGGAAGTCTGTTGGTAGTGGTTAGAAAAAACATAAATAAAGGATAGCATTTATTGATTTTGGAAGCTATCGATTACCGGGTCAGTCATACTCCTAAAAAAAAATAGTAAAATTCAGATATTAGAGGTGGAAATTTTCCGATTTATAATCAGGCAACTGCAGATACTTTGACTCAAAATATAAGTAATTGTTGGTAATAGATATGGAGAACGTAATTAAATTATTTCCGAGAAAAATTGTTTTATTCAATTCTTTCAAAATTGATAAGATTCAAAATCTGGCAAACCATTGCGATCGCGATTAACTGAAACTGTGGCAGCGATATAATTTCTAACATACTCCCCACTTAAAGAGATGAATAATATAATTAATTAGTTAAATAAAAATACAATTAAAACTAAAAATCGATCCGACATGGTGGCTTGAATATTCTTCCTGCTCTTGACAACGTTTTGAATTTAACATTTTTAATAGTTTTTTCTCCTTTTTGTTTCTTCCCTTTCGTCATTCTGTTTGTTGCTCGTTTTCGATTTTCTTTGTCTGTTTTCAAAAACCTTCGTTTTCATTTATCTCCAAAGAGTAAATACGCTGAAATGGCCTTAAAAGTTTTCCCTTTTGTGCTTTTATTCTTGCCGTTTTTAAAATTCCATCTTTTCCATGAATTGCTATTGTTCTGTTGCAAAACTTGCTAGTGCTCTTTCAATTCTTTCCTCAGAATCGACTTCACTTTGGAAAAATCTAATAACATTTACAGAGTTGTTAAAATCGGAATAAAATTTACATTTACTCTCATATTGTATCGACACCTATTACTGCGATTTCTTCCCCATGCTTTTAAGATTTCTTCATGCTAAACAGACTCCACTTGTAACAACTAATGATTTTTAAAATTTTAACTGCTCTTCTCAGTTATCGTAAAGAGTTGAAGAACAAGATTAAGTAGTTCATAGACATATACTCGATTAGGATCTCATCTAATAACAATTTTCTTTATTTGGTGGATGGCCTTCTACTAATTGTCTTGGATTAGAGCATTCTTCCATGGAACTTATCAGGTGCTAAAATTTATGTTCAACATCAATATCACAGTCATCACAGATTTTTTGAACTGTCCCCAGAAACTAATCTAGTTCCTTACATTCCTCTTGAATTTTTTCTTTAGAACTCTATTTTGGGAATGTCGAATCGTTTCTTATTTTCTCTCATCTCTGTACAAAAACTTTGAGTATCTTCATTCGTCTTCTCAAACGCACAATGACAATGACAAATCATCAATGACTTCTCTTGTCAGTACTGATTCAATTTCCAAAATTGATTCTGTTATTAAAGGAATGACCTCCTACCTGGAGCCAGCGGCTTTTATGGTCGCCCTAAGGTTTGTAAATACCTTAAACCTCTAGATTTGAGACTTTCAATCATTAGACCGTCAGATAGTGACCGGTTTAGATGCCCCTTTTTCTCATAATAGTCCCGAAGAGGGTTGAAAAGTACATATGATGAGTATAATTAAAGAAAAATTTTGAGTGGCTCCTGGGGATATGGAAAATTCCTTACCATAAATTAAAGGTATTTGTTGCCCATATTTTCACACAAGCCGTGTTCACTAAATTATTAACTAATAGAACTAGACTTCGGAAAACCAAAGGCTTGAATGTTGCAAGTAGCTAAAGGGTTGAAATAAGAAAAAAACGAGATTTTAACCGATTTTTCCACACAAGCCCATCGAATGTATAAATACGTACAACGTCACTAGTCCGAAAAACATATTGGCTTGAATGATCCGAATGGATAAGTGCATTTTGGGGTCCATGTGTTATCCCCAAGAACCATTCGTAAATTTTCTTTCATTCTACTCAATATCGATGTACTTTTCAACCCTCTTTGAGGGTCTAAATCATTGACAGCTTTTCTGTTTTTATTAACATTATTCAAACATTTTTCTGTACATAGTGATAAAACAAAAAATAATATAAAAACAATAAGAAAAGTAAAACAATTTGCTAGTCAATTTTTAACACACCTTGAATCTTCTTTGATGGCTCAATCAATTAAATGGCTATAATCGTTTTGGCGGTCTACTTCTAACGCTCATCTCTCTTCAGATACATTTCTTGTTTATTAATTTTTTTCTTAATTACTTTCTCCAACTTCGCTTCTATAGAAATAGGCTTTAGTTTCATAGGCTTTAAACTTTCATTAGATTTCTGTTCTAAACCTAATTAGACCTTCCCTTGTTACAGTTCATCTAGCTCTGGTGGATGCAATCGTTGGCTTGGTTTTAATAGCATTCCGGAACTTGTCTTCAACTTGAACAGATGAACCTTCTCATTTTTCCAGGAAAAAGTTCGATAACTAAACCTAATAACTAATCCATTCATTTATCCTTTTCCGACTGCATGAACATCAAATCTCCCACTTTAATTTCATTACTCTTACGTCTTGAATAATGTTCCCAAATATTTTTTTCGGAATATCTTAAGCAAATCTGCTCTAAGTAGGTGTAAGTATCTTATGTCTTTTTAATGACGTCTTGTCTGCTGCATCTAGGTCTGATGTGCCTATGTCTGTCATGTCCTGTAAAAACATTGACTGTGTTGGAGGGACTAAATATTTGTACTCTTCGTCAATACAAGTTAGCGGACGGGAATTTACTATGGCTTCACAGTCGCAAATAACTGAAGACAATTCTTCGTAATTTAACGATGTCCTGCCTAAGTTCTTCCTTAATAACTGTTTAATTATTCTTATAGATAATACGCTTCCACCATGCGCCCCACTAACCTGGGGTAGCAGGATTTAACTTCCATGTCTGGCGAAAAAACGCCTGAGTGCTAGTAAGAACGACTTAGTTGACAATAAAGGAACTAACTCTAGATTCTAGATGGACAGCACGGTAAACCGCACACGTAAATATATATATATATATATATATATATATATATATATATATATATATATATATATATATATATATATATATATATATATATATATATATATATATATATATATATATATATATATATATATATGCAAACCTGTTCTGATTTCAAAAGAAGAGGACCATTCAAATCGATTCTAACAATTTCAAACACTGAGGTATTTCTCACTCGATCAGTGGGAAGCACTACTGAGTCAGTTGACAAACTACTTTTTGCCTCATATCTTTAACAGACCACACACTTTTTTAGGATAGCCATAACCGACTTTCTTGTTTTTAAAACCCAAAATTTATATAATCAATCCTTACAGACCAATATGTAAATTTTGTAAATGATATTACCTATTTGTGATAGATAACATATTTTGGTGGCAAAAGAATTGGATACAAAAAAATCGAAAGTATCCTCTCTCTGGGTTATTTTAGTTTTTATAAACGATTTGCTAGTCAATTTTCAACAAATTTCTTGAAGGCTTCTCTTAACTCGCTTCTTTCTACCTTTAAGTTATCCATCGCATGTCCTGTCACGGTCACCTCGAATGTTTAAAAAAGTGACAAAATACAAAATTTCCCAAGCCTTGTCGATTGCGTGCGATTAATTGAAATTGGCAACGTTACATATCGTGAGTCCTAACACTAATGTTGAACAAGTTTACTTCACATAAAAGTACAAATGAGGACCTTGTTTGCAAGACAGCTTCATTTTTGGTAAATAGTTATTTTATGTACTCTATTTAAAAAAATAAGCTTAATCGATTGTTGTAAGAAATATGCTTCCTTTTTCTTATTTTTTGTGCAAGAGGGTGTAGCTCCAATTGTTTTTTTTTTATTGTTTTCTTTCAAACTAAGACATTATATATAGATCACCAAGAAAGAAGTTGTAAGTTACTTTAATTAGAATCTTTGATTTTTCTTAAATCAAGAGACTATTTTTATAGAAAGTGTTTTATTATTTCCCAAAAATTAACAAAAATAGAGTGGCCCCTTCTTGCTGCAATGTCCTCAATTTCAAGAAAGTAATTACTAAATACCGTTTCTTCATATTCATTTAAAATGACGGTACCTACTTTGTTTCTATCATTTTTTTGTTATTTTAATTTAGAAATTCTTGAAACCAAATAAATGGACATGGAAATATCATGAACGTGTCGTGATTCCAGTTTGTTAACTCTCTGTTAAAATTCAAGTTTTAAACTTGCGTAACCACCAAAACATTTTTTTTTTTTTAATGTACCTACAAGATATATTATTATTTTTGTTTTGCTGTAGACCTCGTTCTTGACATTTATGGTTGTTTCGTGATTTTGTTTCAGCTGTAATATTATAGTGAGCGAAATATTACTTCATCTACAACTTGATTGATTGATTGATTGATTGATTGATTGATTGATTGTCATAAAACAAATGTTTCAAAGAAGGACAAAGTCAACCTTGAAATCTACTCTGAAAATTACCTCTCCTTAAATTACAGCTCATATAAAACAGTTAAAATTTCATTAAAAAAACAAATTATAATAATTTTTATTAATTTTTGAAAAGTATTGCTCTGCTAAGTAATTATTTTGTGTAAACTCTACCAGTATTATTTTTATTCTGTATCCGATAAAAACAGAAATTAGATAATCATATAGTCTTCAACAATAGCCGTATACCACGGGACTAAATTGATGTAATCAGTTCGCTAACATTATAGTACACGCAGTGTTGCCACAAGCAAATTTATTTGCGAGGCAGATTTCGCTAAAAGTCGGGGTAAATCGGGTTACTCAGGGGTACATTTTATGAGATAATTAAAAAAAATAATAAATTGACGTAATATAGGAAATAAATAATTTTCAATAAAACCAATTAGGCATTCCAACGACAGTTGACACTCAGCGATGTAATTGTTATGTAGATTGCCCAAACTCAAAGCTGGTCGCATTGCACACTGGTAAGCATCCCTAATCTGTCAAGTTTTTATTTTTTGGGATGTGCTAGCTAAACCGATTTTTAATGAGCACAACAAAATACACGCTCCAATACTCCATGAATACTTGCTAGGCAAAATGGCCGCGTGCAATTCGACAAGTTTTAAAGCAATCTATACAAATATTTATATCATTGACCCTGTCAATGTCAATTACATCGCTGAATGTCAACTGTCGTTGAAATGCCTAATGAGGGGCAGTTTTTGTTGAATTAAAATAAAACTAAAAATATAAAAATATATTAAAAAAGCATACGTATTTAGCTTTACCCAAAAATTAAAAAAACTTGTCAAAACAGTAAATATATTAAAAAAAATAGAAAAAACAAAACAAAGCATCCTAAATTTTAAAAAGCTGTATAAGATAAATAATTAACAAAAAAGACATTTATTCGAAATAAAAAGAAAACAAATAAATATTTTTTATAAATAAATTTGCCCATGATTAATTTTTATTACCTTAACTTTCTTTTTAGTAAGTTTGGGGAAGGAGTCTATGTATATATAACATGTCTCATTATTTACTAATTCTTTGGTATGAATAATACTGGAACATGTATCAACATCCAGTCGGTTTTTAATAAAAATAACTAAGAAAACACCCTTTTCGCTACCGCAGAAGAATGCGGTAATGAAAGAATGCCTTTAACCAAGACAAAGAGGTGTGGAAACATAAACTGATCCATATTATTTTTCATATTAAAACATTATTCCAAAAATCTGGAAATAATAATTGGCAGTTTGATTAAGACTTTCAATAGCTGTCAGCAAACGCCACTCATATAATAAGCTCATATTTCTAGGATAATTAGCTTATGTGTGTAGGAATACATATTAACAAAGCACCCACACCCAAGGGGTAAGCTTCATCCCTCTCTTACCCCTTTTAGTTTTTTTTTACAATATCTGTTACACGCTTTGCCTTAGGGTACAAACATAGCTATAGAAAAAGGTTTTCCACAAAATTATCTACAAAAAATTGTCTTATGGTATGACTCGATATTTCTTTTACTTTTTAAGTTATTACCAGACAGCTCAAATAGGTCAATTAGACGTCCATTCGATATAAAATTTTGGATGTATGGACGTCCAAAAAAGAGTTTTTTCTGAACTTCCGATATTCAATGGACGTCCAGTGAAGTATACAAATGACACACTCTTGACAATTCATAGGACGTCCCTTTCTGGATTATATTTGGATTTTGAATACTGGACATTCAAAAAATATCTATTCCTGGATTATGTTCCATTGAGACTACATCCCCACTTTTTTACACAACCGCAACTATTTTAGACGATTAAATCATCAAAAATTTTTTTATAACTTACTTCTGTATCTTTTACAAACAATGGCAATTTCCGGATTTCAGACAGAACACAGAAAAATAACATGATAAATTCCTACAATAATTTTTGCTACAGTGCTCCCCCTTCCTCCTCTCAAGCTATCCAAAAATATTATTCTACATATCTTTATCATACACGGTACAAAAATATAGCATTATTGTGTTAAAGCTAGCCCGTCTCTGGAAACTAAGAAATATGAAATCTCTTTTTAATGTATTTTAAATAGACTTATCTAGTATCTATCAAATTATATATAAGTATTAAATTACACCCAGACCTTTAAAAAATTAATAAATTAGAAATATTTTTTTATTCTTCTTTTAATGTGAATTCGTTTAGGTGTACCTTGAAGATGTACACAACAACAAGTTAATAATACAGGACCACAATATATAAATCATTGAATTAAGTAATAGATCTTATTATTCGTTTAAATCTGTCTCTTAAGTCGTTGACGTAATTGGATAAATTAAAGAAACAAATGCAGACAACCTCCACTAGATATCAAACAGTATGACAACTGGCGTATAGGTCAAGTGCCTTAAGCTCACTAAGATGGCTGTTTTATTTTAAATATGTTTACACAAGAACTGTTTATGTATTTTAGACGAGGTAATGCTAGTTTTTGTTTTATTGAAATTAATAATAATATAATCCCTTCCCCTGAAGCTCTAAAGAGTATGTGCGGAGAGATACCGTAATTATTAATCTTATTATTTGCCGATGCGTTCTGTGCAACTTACAACAATTTGACTTACAGGTGAGGAAATCCTATTAAAAGTTTACATGGTTTGGTCTGAGAACCGAACCAGAGTGTCGCTAAAGCAATAAAAGGCCCGTAAACGAATGGCGGGCACACGACACTTTATTATACTGCCGGCACTAGATTAATTCCAAAATTAGAAATCCAAACAATGGGGCATGTTCAAAAATTTTGAAATTTTTTTTATGAATAATAGAGTTGAAAATAAAATTACATTTTTTTTATTTTTTTTTTATCTATTCATTTGCCGGAGTTATGAATTTTTTTAAAATTTATGACGTCACCGGGAATAGACCAATAGGAGCTAGCGCACAACGTTGCCGGCTAGAAGGTTTACGAGAAGTGATGTACGTTCGTTTGTGTACTCCTTCTTACTTTTAGACTTCTAAAACATCGTTAAACAAATATCTTTTAAATATATAATATCAAATGTTTTTTTAAAGTATTATGTCTGTTTAAACTTTTACCATATTTAAGGTTTCATTGTTTTAAAAGTCACTTAATAATTCAGAAAATGGCAAAATGGCAGCACTGTGTATGGCATCTGTCATCATAGTGTCTCCAAGAATTTATTTGGAATTTGATTGTTTAATTTTGTACTTTTTATAAATATTATGACTACGAAAAAGTGTTTTGTTCCAGAATGTGATAATGATTCACATTCATCTTCAAAAATATTTATTAGTGTTCCTAGAAATTTGGAAAGAAGAAAATCAACCTTCTACTAGCGATGTTTCTCGTGAACTTTTTAATAAAAATACACCGGATTATCAAGATGTAGCAGCAATTTCTGCTAATTGTCCCCTTCAGGAAATTGAAAATAAGGATACTATAAATTCTTAGGTGTATAACCTAAAAACCCTTCTGGAAGAAAATGCAGAATCTCCTGAAAGTTTTGAAGATACCGAATTTATTCATCATTTTGTGGAAGAACTAGTGATAAAGAAATAATGGAAAAATGTGGGTATTTAAACAAACTGGTTCCTGGATCCCATATAATGGCAGATAGGGGTTTCAGAATAATCAGCTACTTGAAAACATGGGATACACTTTAGTAAAGCCACACCTAGTGTATCACAGAATGAAAAAACTTCTCAAGAAGATGTACAATTAAGTAAAAGAATAGCATCTCTAAGAATACATGTGGAAAGAGTTATAAGAAGGGTTAGTTAATTTAACATGTTAAAACCACATTCGTGTGTGAATTTTAAGCAAGTACATTTACTTAGTAATATCTGCATAATTGCTTGTTAACTTACAAGAACCTATTTTGTAAGAGTAAATATTAATTTAATAAACTTTTTTGTTTTTTAATTTAATTTACCTAATTATCACATTTCAGGGATTATAATGAGTTTTTAAACAGCCAATGTAATTTTTGATAAAAATTTAACTTTTCGAGCAAATTGAAGAGGAATGAGTACCTGTATATGCATAGATTTGTTTGGGACTGAAACTAACCAAAACAAAGGCACCTATTTACAGCAGTTTAAAATGAAACATTTTAACAAAAACGCCCTATGTCACAGTGATAAATATTAAAAACCAAGTTCAGTTGAATGTGGTAGCAAAGTCTATATATTCCAATAAATCGGGTAACTACATGTGGTATCACTGGTGATAAATTTAAAAATATCACAGTTCTTGCCACCTTTTTCAAAAAACCAGAAAAGTGTGCCTTCTTATGAAAATGACAACAGTGATAAATGTGAAAAAAAAATTTCATGTTGCTATTCGTTATTACGATAGTAAAAACATGTTTGCAGTTTCGTTTATTTTTTATGAAAATCTAAGTAAAAACAACCAATGTCAAAGGGTTTTAATTTTTTTTCTGTACAAACCAAATATATCACAAAATTAAAAATTGATCATAGGTCAAGCTAAAGTAATACCTTTATTAATAGTAGCTTTAAAAAAGGAGAAAGAATAATATTGACTTAAGTTATTATTATTAACATTGGTGATTTTTAATAAAAACTTCAATTATTGTTTACAAACAAAAATATAAAAATCTGTGAAAATTTTATTTATTAACCTTTTAATAAAAAATGAGAAAAATGAAGTAAAAAAACAATTTATTTACAAATAAAAAATATATACAAATCCTAAGAATATAAAAGTACTGATTTATTTTCCTGTAGTGGATGAAGAGGTTTCTTTAACAATCTAGCCAAGTGTACATCATTATCAATAACACTGAGTAGATGTTACAGATGGTTCCTCACTTCTTCTATGAAGCCACATGTTTACAACCTCCTGAAAAAAATAAAAGGGTTAGATATGCAGTTACAAAATAACTATATAACCAGCCTACAAAATGCCTTATTTTATGTAACAAGACGAGCACTTTACTAGCTCTGAACGAATCCATTAAAGAACTCTCTGATTTTCAAAACTTAAAAAAAACAAGCTCACCACATTTTCACATTTTTGAAATATTATAGAGCTTTTCGAAAAAAACTGCTATTTTTAAAAGTACCATTTTTGTTTAAACAGCTATGTCTCATTTTAGGCTATTGAGTATTATAAAATAAAAAATTACGGGATGCTTTGTAGCTTCAAACGAATCCAGCAGAGCACCCCAGTTTTTTTTTAAACCACACCACATTTTTTGGCTCCTACAATATTTATAAAATATTCGAAATTTGACATTTTTAAAAAAATTCGCAATTCCCTGACTTCAAAGTTTTTTTCTGAAAACAAATATACTTAACCACATTTTTAGGATTTTAAAACAGCCTAAACATGTGTCATAAGTAGTTGTTTTTATATATTAAAAAACTGAAGTGTCCTGCTGACTTTGTTCCAACAAAGCACCCTGTATTATTTAAAAATAGCAATTTTTTTAGTAAAGTTTTACAATATTTCAAGAGTCTAAAAATGGGGTGTGGTTTTTAGAAAAAAGCTTTAAAAAACCGAATTGCTCTGCTGGCTTCTTTCGAAGGTTAGCAAGCACCATGTATTTTTTAAAAATATAATATTTCAAGTGCATAAATATATGGTGTTGCTGTTTTTACAGAAAAAACTTTATAAAACAGAGGTGCTTTGCTGACTTCGTTCGAAGCTATCAGAGCATTTTAAGTTTTGCATAAAACGAGGAGCATAAAATTTTTGAAAAGGGTATAAAAATAGCCTAAAAATATGGCATGTTTTAACTCAAAATTTCATAGGTGCTCTGCAGCATTCTTTGGTATCATAATTATTACTAGGTTCACTAACAAAATCTATTTCTAGATTATTTTAACACTTGCTGCGATTACAAAAAATGTCTCTTTATGTCAAAATTAGAAAAAAAAATATTTATAAGAATAAAGGGCCTTATACACTGTTTATTATATATGATATAAAAACAAAAAAGCATAATAAATATTACAAACCTTGAGATTCAACATATCCTAAGCATTGTGCACTAAAAAACAGCCACATCATAAGGTTTTTGCTGTACTTTATGTTTAGGTGTAATTTGTCTCCTTCTCTCTTATGGAAAAAGTAAATATCTCCATATTCTTGCTTGGCAGATCTAAAAATAAAACCTGAGATAAATATGTTTTACTATAAAGTGTACTGCTTCATATAAACTGTAACTACCTACCATTAAAACAATTTATAAATAAAGTTTTACCTTTCTATCTTTTGGAAACTGAGTATTGTTAAAAAATGCAGTAATCATCTCGGTAATCATATTTTCGTTTACAATGGGAAAAATACTTGATTCAACTTTTATAAATACAGCTGATAAATTCATATTCTTCTTCCTTTATATATCCTATATCCCACAGGATAATTTACCCAGATAAATGCAGATTAATAATAAAATTAAACCAAAACAAAAAACTAAGGTTAGTTGTTAGGTGCTGTCAATTTTTAAATGTCACTTAGATGTGCGTTCACTTCGACATTCTGTATGTAGGTTTGTTCGTTGGCTTGGTTTTGTAAAACAAAAAAAACTTCGACACAAGCTGATTGGTCTATTCCCGATGACGTATAATTTCAAATTTTAAATTTCAATTGGGCTTAATTTAAAAACTTTTAGCTTTTTTAACGAACTGATTATTTAGAATAACTTGTATAGCGACTAACTATTACAATATAGTTTATAAAACAGCATATCTCACATGTGAACATGGCCCATTGCTTCCTAAGTGATTTGAGCAGTAATTGTTTGTTAGGATTTGGCAAGCCTTTCAAGTAACAACATACTAGTGGCATACTAGTGGACATGTCTACGCGCACATCTGCGCGTGAAACAAATTAAACTCAGTTGACGGTATTTTCATTTTCCTGGTTTATGTTTAAAAAGCATGTATACCGATATTTGGTTTATAAGTGATTTTATATTGAATTTTAAAGAAATGTGTCAAAAAGCTGATAAAAATTAATTCAATCATTAATGTACTTTTGATCGGTATAATTTGGAGTTATTTTTTAGGATTAATTAAATTCAACGTTCGTATTTTTATAAAAATCTCAAAATTTCCAAAAGTTTAAAATAGAATTAACACAAAAGGAATTAAATAAAACATAGATTTTTTACCTAATCATAACAAATTTTGTATCAAGTACAATGCCTAAATATTTGTAGTTATAAACTACTGGAAAAAGAAGACTATTTGAATTTAAAAAAGAATTCAGTTTAAGCCTGTAACTTGAAAAAAAAACTATATTAGGAATAAATGTAAAATAGAACCAAACAAGTTGAGATATATATTGCAAAAATAAAGTGACTTGACTGACTGACTGACTGACCCAAAGTAAGTACTCATTTTTACAGATCATACGTTAGATCTATAAATGGACTATGGACTACGGTTCGTCCTCCAGTCACACTAACTTAAAATCACTTGACAGAGTACAATATAAAGGGATATGTTTAGCTTTGGGAACAATGAAGTCATCTCCATGTCAAACAATGTTAGTAGAAACCCAGGAAACTCAATACATGTTTAGCAGTTAAGCTAGTAATAAAAATTAAAATATTTAACTCTTTCCTCTGTAGTTCTATAGCAAAACTCAGTAATCTCGCGCATAAATATTGGCATTTAAAAAGTCCCTTTTAAACAGCGGAATTCAGTAACTACAATACACAATAATTTCAAGATTATATAAAAGATAAAAGATTTTCCTATCGTAAATTGAGACAGAATTAGTAGTAAGTACATTTTTTTGACAGATAAACATAAAGAGAGGTGTCTTGGACCAAAAGGTTCGTAAATTAAGTTTCTGGTTATTAATATTTAAACAAATCAGGCATTTGACAAAGTCACCAAGGACTACCATACAAGATAAAGCAGATATGACCTTACCACAGTTTTATATTACTTAAATCTCACCTAAACAACAGATATATGCAAGTCAAAGTCCAAACCTGCTTATCCATTTACCAACCCTTAAAGTCAGGTGTTTCCCAAAGAAGCGTTCTTGGCCCTTTCCTCTATCTACTATAGACTGCTTATATTCCGATCACCGAGAATACACTGCCATCTTTGTAGACAATACGACAATCGTGTCATCAGATCGATATCCTACAAGGGCACCAGATAGGCTACAATACCATTTAAATCTGCTACAAGATTAGCTGTAATAGTGTAGTGTAGGATAAAAGTTAACAATAACAAATCCACACAAATCACGTCCATTACAAAATGCAATGTTTGTCCACAAGTTTCTATCAACAACATGCAAATACCAGTAAAATATCTTGGATTTCACTTTGATCAAAAGTTTACTTGTAAAAGTCATATTAAAGCTAAAAAAGATCACTTAAAGCTAAAAATAAAAAAAAATAACTGATTAATTACCTAACCTAATTTATACACTGATCCTATGGAACGCAGAAGACTAAAACGTCACTGGCAGAAGATCTCTTAGAGATAACCACGAAGAACCATCGATGGATGGAGCCCACCTCATGCCGCCTAACAAGATACAAAACCATTTAGTAGATTGTAAATTTGCAATGTAATAATAAATAAATAAATAAATAAAAACAAGATATTATGTGTATGATCCTTCTGCAAAATACTCTAAATGTGCCACTGGTAGATCTGTTTCGAGAAAAAGGAATTACATGGCGTGACGGTCGACAAGAAACTTTGTTGTTAAAGTAAACTTATTTTTAACGAATCATTGAACTCTGAATTACTCGCGGACACTTTTGCGCGTTTTTCTGTTGAAATAGTTCCAGGTTATTTATTAGAATTCGAAATTCTCATGAAAAAAGGTGAGCTGTATAGAATTTTGATTTGAAAGTTTCTTTGTAACGCTGACCACGCGTTTAGATACGGTTTTGATTTCACAACTAACTACGCAGTTGGAAAACTTTTTTATATGTTGCATTACGATATCGAAAGCAGCTATGTATACAATTGTAAAATATTTTTAAATATGATTTATCGTTTATTCTGGCATCCCACAGGGTTCAGTAGTTCAGTAGTATTAGAGAGGATTTAAAGTCTTAGAGATTGTTTAGTACGTCTGACATAGTTTTTAGTTGATGTATAGACACTAGGTACTTCTTAACTTTACTCCTAATCGAATTGCAATACTTATCCACCACTTTGGATATCCACAGTAAAATATTAAATTCAAACATCCTTAGATTCACCTTACAGTGAATTATTTTCTGTATTACACTTTGTAGGATATAAAGATATTGATATCAGACACAAAAAATGAGAATTCACAATTCACAATAACTTATTCCAGCAAAAACTGGGACTACAGAAAAAACGTGAGTCAAAATATATGCCGTAAGGATGGAAGAATTGAGAAAAATAACTAAATAGTAATCAATTATTACACTGATCAAGAAGAAACAAACTAGTATTGTCACCTAGTAAGAATAAAACCAGAGAAGAAAGGTAATGGAAATAGAAAATTCAAGAAAAAGACAACGATGTAGACCCAGGAGGAAATGGATTGTACAAATTTAAGAGATCAGAATAGATTCAGGCCAAGAACATAAAAGAAGAGAAGAAATGGGTCCAGGAAAAGAATGGATCTCAATCCTACAACTAAAAACAAAAAGAAAGAAATAAAGAAAGAAATAATTTATTGCAAAAAGGTCGCGAACTAAACAGGTACACCAATTTTGCTAAGTAAACTGGTTCCCCATCATTGTACCAAGCAAATTAGGACAAATATATAACTTAACTAGAATAAAGATATAATGCTTCACAGTTTAACAAACCCCCTTAACCTCCATTTTCTCAGATTCTTCATCCCCTTATAAGGCTTGATTTTTCCTGAAGATTTCAATTTGATATCGTTTTTGATTTACGATTTTTTTTAATTTCAACCATCCAAAACTTCCCATTTTTAATCAGATTTTTTCAAAATCGATAGGCTTTGTCCCCTTATAGAGCGTGTTTTTGCTAAAAACTTTTAGTTTTGAGTAATTTTTTATTTCAATATTTCAACCCCCCGTTATCACCCCATTTTCATTCAGATTTTCATTCCCTTATATGTTTATATAGCTTTTCATTTTTGATCTATTATTTTTTTTTTCAACCCCCCTTAAACTCCCCATTTTTATTAAGATCTTTTTCAAAATAAAAGGGCTTTTTCTTCTTTTGGCTCAAAATTTCAAGTTGATATCTTTTTTAGTTTTTGAGTTAGCAATTTTTTAAATATTTCAATCCCCTCAACCCCACTAAAAATCTCATGTTGATATCGCTTTTAATTTTTAATTTATGATTTTTTATAGTCCAATTAAATAACGAAAAAAAGCCCCTTCGAGCTTACATTAACTTGTAATTGGATGAAACAAAAAGTACCTTGTGTATTTTGATGTAATCTTTCCGAAAAAAAGAAAAAAAAGATGTAGCAGTTTTTCAATTTTTTTTAAATTGGGAAAAACCGGGTTTTCCAGAATTTTCCATTGTAAAAATGCTAATTATCTGGGCAAGTATCATTCCGATAGTGAAAATAAATGCACCATTCGAAAGAGGAGGCAAAAATAGTTCGGAAATTCATTGCACAGGTAGTTTTAATGGCGAATTTCTCGCCGCCAGAAGTGCTTTTACCAAAAAGTCGTTTTTTTCGTTTTTTTGATCAGAACCATGGACATGAAATTTGCGATGAATTTGTGGCGAAATTTTAAATGTTAGACATATGTGCCCATGAGAGAAGTTGCGTATTTTTTTGTTGGCTCTCAAATAAAATAATTCCCGCGGCGAATTCTGACATAATTTTTCGGGAATTCGCAGAAAATCAGAGGCGTAGTTTTTTTTAATTTTTTTCCCATATGATTTTTTCCGGGTTTTCCGAAAACAAAAAAAATATATTTGAAAAAACTAACTTCGCCGTCGAAAAGGGCACAAAAAAATACACAAATAGGTGTACTTTAAAAATGTTAGGAAATTAATCCTAAGCCTGAGTGTAAGTTCCAACTTGGTGATAAGCTTGCTTTTTGTTCGCTAATATCTGGTAATTCTATATTTTGCACAAAACTCAAGAAACGTCTTATAACAAGTCAGTAAAATACAATTTAATAAATTTTAAGCCTAATAAGTTTAGATATGTAAGAAATTTAAAACTGGAAAACGCAAAAAAATCAAATTACAGTAATGTAGTGTATACACGAGTTTTGGATCCCGCGGAGCGCGTGTAATGGGACTTTTGTCGGGAGAATTCTACAACTTAGAAGAAACATACACACTTTAAACTTTGTATACACATTTAGAAGACATGAAATTTGGGTTTGTTTAATTTTCAGACAAAAAAACTAAAAATTGTCAATTTTAGGCAACTTTTCTCAAAAACCGTGTTTTTTGGTCGTCACTCAATGAACAGTGGTCAAAAAATTAGATAAAATATATTTGTAGAATTTTCCGTAATGTAATCGTATTCAAGACACAATAGAGTACTCAAAAAAAAAGTTTTGAGCCATTGGGTGCATTTTTGGCATTTTTGTGCCACTTCAAACTTTCGAAAAAAAATAATTTTTTTTTAAGGAAATTGTTTGATATCTTAGCCAATTATGGTCCGATGTCGGTGAAATTCACACACACATACACACACATAAGATTTCACATTTAAGAGTAAGCTTTGTAAGTGGCATTAAAAAAATTCAAATAGTTTGGCCGTTATAGGCAAACAATGAAATTAGGACCGCGGTGCATTTTGCCCTTCCGCCATATGCCCAATTTTGGGATTTCTCTTGTCCCCTTCTGGGAATCACTAGTCACATCCCTTAAGTTCAAAATGCATTTTTGTTTTTTCAAATATCTTAATTTTTAACAATGTTATAAAGAATTTAGTGTTTGAACATTTAACAAATTCAATTTTTTGACCTTCGTCGCCTCAAAATACTAAACAAATTTCAATCGTCCATGCCGCGAGAACGGTGCATCGGATCAAAATTTCTTAAGAGACATAAAAATTAGCATTTTTCCTAAGCTTTCAAATGTCGTAAACTGCGTTTTAAAAATATTGATTTATTTCCGACATGCGCCTGCGCAAAATTGAAAAATTGACAAAATCCAAAATTTCGGCACTTTCGAAAAACTGCTACATTTTGTTTTGCCTTTTTTCGAAAAGATCACCTCAAAATACATAGAATCCATTTTGTTTCATCTAATTACAATTTAATGTAAGCTCAAAACCCGTAATTTAATTCGATTATTAAGCTGTTGCATAGCTTTTATCGCGGGCTTTGAGCGCGGCGACCGAATCAAGAAATTTCCGTAACGACCGTAACGAAAATAACCTAACACCCCCCACTCCGACCGGCACAGCGGTGAAGCGTTGAATGCCGTGGAAGGTTTTATCCGAATCCGACCCTATTCGTATTAGTATGAAGCGGAGTTAAATATACGTCTGCGGACTGGAACGTTTATGAAATGTTCCCGGCTGGCGTAAATATTAGATATTATTTTTTTTAAATATGAAGTGTTTGATTCACGCTGAAATTTTAATAGCATCTTAATTAAATCAAATATAAAAAAATTAATTCCAAAAAGGCAGACACTTTTTCCGGGTTTTAATTGCCGGCCAACATAAAAAATAAGTCTTATTTACTATAGAAAGATAGGCTGCGTATGGCTGTAGGTGTGAGTATGAGCGCTGATCACTGCCGTTACTACAGTCTTTCTCTACGCTCCCATTGGCTATTGGTCACGTGTTTTTTACAGCTGTATATTTTAAATTCATATTTCGGAGTATAATAAAAAAATGCATTTATTTAGATGACTTATGTTTAAACTTTTAATTTCTCAAGATTAAAAATTAATACAATTAAGTAATAATGATACTTTTATAGTTTTTAAATCATATATTTATGTTATTCCATTAAAATACAATGTAGGTATCATTTGACATGATAAAATTTTGTTTCCAATTTATTTTTGTTTAATTAAAAAGTAATAATTCGTAAATAGTTGTAATCAAATGTTATATATTAGTATAAACGATTCCAAACTTATATCAAGATGTACTCGGTGGCGCAGAGCGTACAGTGGTCAAAATTTGGATAGTGTGGATAGCAAAGTTAGTGGTTCGAACCGCGAAACTTTTAGTTTCTTTTTTTGTTTTTTTTTTTGTTTTTTTTGTTTTTTTTTTTAAGGAAAAATATAAAATGTTTAGTTTTTAAAAAGTATATACTTATTCAATGCATAGTGGCGCATAAAGAGGTTCATTCAAGTTCAGCTAATTTTAAAAATACAAGCTACCAGTGGAGACTTCGTTTATTTAAATTCAAAAAGATAAGCAAACAGGAAATATATTTTTTTTCAATAAGTACAACAATATTAACTTGAATTAATATCAAAGAAAAAACTTGAATTAATCATTTTTTTTTTTTAATCAAAGGACTTTTTCATCTTAGAGTTTGATTGTTTTTAAAACTTAAAAATTTTTCGTTTTTGACTTCTTTTGCAGACAAAAACCTACTTACATCCTACTGTGTGAAGAGTATAATAGTTAAATAAAACATTCATGATTCATAATTTTTTCATACTTCAGTGAGTTAGTTTATGTAATATAACACAAAACATGTCAAATGCCAGAGATAGAGGTTAGGATTGACAACCTGTGTTATTTTTAACAGATATGTTATTGATTAATAACAACCTGTACACAAACAACATGTCTGTTAAAAATCACATCTCGTGTTCATCATAACCCTCATAGACTCAAGGAATTTTTAAACTGATTGGCTGCGCCTATTTCAGTTATTTTTCTCCAAAATTGCAGCTGCGGCAATTCATTTTCAGTCCACCGCTATTTTGTACAATTGCAAGAATAATTGCAACAGCTGATCGAAAGGACGTTAGTGCAATACGAATTGCCGCAATTTTATTTACAAACAAGAACAATTGCGAACTGTAATGACTAAAAAAATTTAAACAAAAAAACGTCTTTAAATAACCTAGATCCTAGATTATTTAAAATGTAATGAATACACGTTAAATCAATAAATAAAAGTCTTGTAAATAAACGAAAGTAAAACCGAAATAAATAAGAAAATAATTTACAACAAAATAAACTATAGCATTATTTGAGTTTAGTTTACAACCAGTTCATGAATCTAAAAATAAATAATCCTATAAGTTTTAACAACACAAAACTTTCAATGGATTTAATAAGATGAAACGAAATGCCCTACAATGGCCCTACCTATATCTTTTAAAATTAGATTAAGTATGCCCGACAATAAACAGTACTGAACTTATAAACTTATAATTCCTTTATTTATTCCAAAAGTACGTATCATATAGACCTACTTTAAAGTTTGAAAGAGCTCCTCAAATTCATTGTAGGGTGGTGGTGTATTTTTGAAGACTGCTTCTTTGGTCATATGTTTGGAAATGTGAGATCTGGCAGTCGTTGACAATTATATTCCACGCCTTGTTCTCAGTGATCATAGGTAGTACCCCCCTTTTCCCGCTATGTGGCCACGTATTTTAAAGTCTAAATACCCTCAAAGGTATCAACTCTTAGGACTCATAAATTCTTTTATTTTAAGATAACATTTGCTTGTATTATTTTCCAGTGAAGTTCCAATAAATTATACAGTTATTGTGCTCCAAATTTACTTTTTATATGGTTAATATTTTGTAGCTAAAATTTACAAGCATTGAATTTGTTTAAAAAAACAACGAAAATTCTTACCTAAAACCTTTGGTTTATTTAGAAAGTTTTTAGTTATCTAAGCTAAAAAGATGGATACCACCAATGAAAAATATTGAATGGCTAGGTACCAAGTAATTATAAAAAAAGAGAAGTTCTTGTCTCGTCTCGCTTACCGTCTATCTGCCTGCCGTAATTGGACGCATAATATTTACACCTCTACCGGTAGTGGAATAGTAGGTATGCTTTATCAATAGCATTGGTTATATACCGTTCCCTGGAGAGATGTTTGAATAGTTAAAATGTTGCATATAAAATAAATTTAAAAGGGGGTAATAAGATAACCTTTAACAAAAAAAAATCGCCAGAAGGATTTACTTAACTTCTTCCTAGTAAAACCTCGTTAAATTCCGTTTTAAAATGTATGAGAAGTTTAGTTATGGATGGTTTAACTGTAAATTGGTGGAATTTTGCCATATTCGAAAATCACCTTTTATGTGTACCTAAAGTTTTGGATTTCTAATTTCGAAAGGACGAAGGAGGGTAATCAAATCAAAATCAAATTAAAAATACTTTATTGTCGAAGAAGTACATTTTATTGACAAAGCTATGAGATACTTACATAACACTTAAAACGACAAAATACAGAAAATATGTTTACATATACAGATACTACGCCAATTAAAATATAAAACTATAAAATATATACATAAAAAAGGGTATATCAATTATTTGCATCACATATTGTGTTCACAGTCATTAAAATAGATATAAAATATATAAAACTATTTAGGTACAAATAAAGTCTGTTATTGTAATACAATAATGCTAGTAGGGTACTTAGCATATACCCAAACAGTTCAAATAATGGTTAAATCGTTGGGTAATAAAAATTATCTCGGTAATTGTGTTTAATTTTTTCTTTAAACATCTACCTATGATCATTGAGAACAAGGCGTGGAATATAATTGAAAGATCAAAGAACTTACCTGAAGTGAAGTTCGATTTCAAATATATGATGATCACCCACACACACCCAAGATCATCTCTACAAGATTCAAACACCGCTTTAAAAGTGACGTAAGAGTGTATCTGACTACCACGGGACGGGAGCAGAGGTGGGAAGGACTGACACAACCAGTTGTTATTTTGGAACTTTCTAAATACTTTTGAGGGTATTTAGACTTTAAAATACGAGGAATATAATTGAGATCGAACTTAACTTCTGGTAAGTTCGTTTGATCTTTCAATTATGCGCTACTACGTAAGTACTGTTTATTTTGGGCAATACTGTATATTTAATTTATTCAGTTTGTCAGATGGTTGATTCAGTTAATATAACACATAGTTTTTATTTATCACATGCATTATAATTATTGAAAATTGTATACGATTTAAGACAAAGTTTGTAATTTTAAAAACTACATAATAATTTTATTAGTAATAATTTTATGCTTGATCAAGGAAGCATTGCAAATTAAATAAAACAATTTTTATCCTACACTAAATAAATATAAAGGAATACAAACAACCTAATTACTATTTGAGCTCTAATATTGGTTGTTATTTATGTCCGTTAAATCTAATACTTAAATGTTCTACTGTTTGTCCAGCCTAGGTAATTTTTATACGTTCTTAAAAACCCATAAAATAATTCAAAAATGTTATCATCGAGATTATCATTAAATAATCATATGTCATATGTAATGCAAAATTGACAATCGGATGAAGCTAATGCACGAAATATGTTGTCAAAAATGTGTTATTTCATACATTGAGTGCATTAATTTATGTGATTATCCATAGTCTCGAAACCAAAAGTTGTGTTCAGTAGATTATATCCTAAAAAATATGACAGCTCAATAATACGCTAGTTCGGTGTGATGTCATTTTGGTTCCACTGACATTTAATTCTAACCAAACTTTTAACAAAAACATCAATAAATTTGACATATTTGTTTTCACTGTTTTTAGTTTATTTCTAAATAGTGTTTACAGCTCATTAAAAATAGTTTAAAGGTATGTAATTGGTAACTAAATGATTGTATATTTGATGCATGTTATCTACTTACTTTAGGAATATATTTATAAAAGTGAAAAAACGATATAATTTAGGTAAACAGAACGAACAAAACGCAATCAAAAAATCTACTGTCACTTTAATTGTCAGTGGAACTATAATTACATCATCACTGAACTAGTGTATTTACAGTTAAAGTACGTTTACATAAGATTTATGTCTGACAGTTGTTTAGTCCAGTGTAAACACTCAAACATATATCTCCGAGAGAAATTTTTTTTACACTGGACTAAACAACTGTCATGCAATAAATGTCAGATGTAAACGTACCTTTACAGTACAAAAGCAGTGACATCACATGATCATTATAACGTCTAACAGTCCTAACATTCTTAACATTCCATAAATTTCTAAGGCGGGTTGCGACCTTCATACTTGCAACCATAGCCATTTTGGAGGCTATTTTTATTTGAAATTAGTCGCCAAGCCTGCCAATTTATGAAAAATATGTAAGCAGTTTCATAAAAATCACTTTTTTATGGTGGTGCTAACTTAAGCGTACTACTAAGTATTTCACCTCTAGCCACAAAAACACCTTTATCAAATTTACTGGCTCTCTGTCGCAACCCCATAGAATAATTAACCGGCCATTTTATTTGGCAAAAATCAGAATAATGCCTGCCATATAAATAATATGCCTGTCAATTATCAAGATGTCAACTGTGATGTATGAGTAGCTCTTAAATGTCAAATTATTTAAAAATGTATGCTTCTTTTGATATTTATTGCAAATAATTTGTAGTGTATTTTAATTCAGCCTTTCCATAAATAAAGGTACTGCAAGACAGATAATATAATGTTCTTATACAAAAGACTTTTTTATTATATAAAAGAGAGGTAGGATATAATGCTGGTTTTTTATAGATAATTTCAATTATACGATTATAGTCCACATTATACCATATCGCAAAACAGATTCAACCAGCGAATTGTAAATAATAATTAGTAAACTCCTAGTCATAAATTTCCTCAATTCATAAAATTTAAAAATGAATCTTCTTACCTTTTGATTTTAATGACGTAATGTGATCAACCCATCTCAAATTTTGATCAATTATGTTGTGTTTTTCATTTTAATTATAAAGTTGTCATTTATTTGTATGTTAAAAGAAGGCCCTTGTAAATTACGTTGCTCTCTATGGATCTACTTTAACACAAAAATAGTTTTGTGGCTATAAGTTGCTATAACTTCTTATCGTCGCAAAAATATTAATAATTAAGTAGTATTAATATATTAAGTAATTTTTTAAAATAAAGTACATGAACTCAAAACAGAAATAATTTATAATAAATGCGGGTAAAATAACAATAAATTAAGGGAAATACTTAAAAAGGGCAGGTTTAAAGAGTATTATCACAAGAAAGTATATCCGTTCTGTTTATTTATTAAGTATTGTTTGAGTTTACTTTTGAATAAATTTGTTTTTTTTTTAATTTCTGTAGGCATTCTATTAAATTTTTTAAACCTTTATTAAAAATTATATTTTGGGAACGTTTAGTGACGGCTTGCCGTACATGAAAGTCAGATTGGCTTCTTGTATTATAGTTGTGATATTGCGAATTATATTGAATTTTTTCTAATAGATCTGATGCTATGGCACTATGTCATTTTTATTTTATAAATAAATATCAGTCATGTACTGAATATAATTCTGAACTGAAAGCCAATTTATTTCATTTAACATAGTTGCAATACTCATCCTTCTGTCCTTTATTAATAGAATATACATAGGCGAAGTAAGGAGCCCAAATATTTTACATAAGCAGGCTTAAGAGGTAAAGGGGCCAATTAATATTGGATAAATTACTCGAACAAGTTTTTAAACCCTAATCAAAAGGCGATATAGAATGGTTTTAAAAATCAAGGCTTGTGAAAATCATCACATGGTTTAACCTATGTAATGACAATGCTTCACAAAACAAAAAATTCAACGTTCTAATACTACAATCGGCTTGGATCTTTCGTTCCAAGTTAAATCATTTCTCGTTTTTGTTATGCTACGAGTTTACCCGTGTGGGCCTCAATCTCGATAAGGTGGGAACCACCATTTTAGCGTCTCTCGAATTAAATATTTGAAAATTTTACGATAGAAAACAGAAATGAGAATACCAAAATTTTTTGAGAAAATTATTTTTTGTTAAAAAAATTGTTTGTTGCCATGGTAGCGGAACAAATTTGCTTAACAAATGAAGGTAATTAATCATATTTTCGTCAAAATTCCGTACTATTTGTGCATCAAAATTAGAGAAATTGGCAAGTAAAAAAAACCTTGACCTTGTACCTTTTGCAAAATTCCCACGTTTCTCGGAGCTTCCACAAAGCTAGAGAGACTTGGAGCGAACGGAAGGAAGAATTTCTAAGAGATAAATACTACAAGAAACCGGTGAAGTGATTATGGTGGCCATATGTTAAAAGCCGAGGGCCCCGAGTTAATGCAAACAGCATGACTGTGACTCGAGCCTTCCTTCTGTTGCTTGCTGCCTCTGTTACTACTTCTTTCTATAAACGCTTCAAAGAATCATTGGCCAGATTTTAAAAGAATAATAAAATATTAACAACAACACTAATAGTCGGGCCACTTGCCTCGTTACTTTTGTAGGCTGGTTGTTAGTATTTTACGTTACAAGTACGGTAGGTAACTTATTTTATTACAGTACGAGTTGTCTGGAAATAAACGAGTACACCTAACATACGTGTTATGTATATTTTATTTTATACTGCCTTTTTTATCTAAATATATATAAATAATAATTTTTAAATTTAACACTTTTGAATATAATGTGTATAAGAAGACCTAATAAATAGCATCATACAGACTTCGTTTCTGTTTTTATGTCATATTACTTTCGAAAATGGTGGAAATAGACAGAGGAAGTATAATTTCTGAGGAAGTAATAATTACATTTTGTATTCGCATTTTGTAATTTTAGATATCTAATATAAATATTTATGAATATAATTTCATTATTTGTTTGATGTATGAAGACTAGAGATAAGGAGGCGAATCGGTCTTGGTCAAATTTCAAATTTCCGTCCCTATTTTTATGGAGTTCTAAAAACCTATTGTAGTTGGAGGGTGGCAAAATAACGACGTCTATTTTCTATGCAAGTCAATGGGAATTAAAAGTGATTTTTGTAAAATTTAGTGAAAAGAATAAAAATAAGCTGAAATAAAGAACCTGACCTCAAGTAACAATGAGTAACAAAAAAGGACAAAGCAGGATTTGCTTCGTTCCGGGTTGCAAAACAGGATATAAATCTGATATTAAATTAAAGAAATCCCAAGGAGATAAAAATCGAAGTCTTTTTAAAGCTCCTAGGGTAAGTAAAATAATGTATTTATTTCTAAATAATATGTATTTATTATAAAATAGTCACAACCCGTATCTTACGGAGTGTAGTTTATTTAATTACAAAATTCTATAATAAAAAATAATAAAGTCATAAATCCTGACTTACAAACAACAATAATTACACATTAAATTTAACTTACTAGAAAAGAAAATTTGCTTTTTTTATGTTTTTTGATGTTATTTTTCTTTATTGAACTATAATTTAGTCATTGCAAATATTTTTTATAGGATCCTAATAATTAATAGTAAATAATGTTTAACATAAAGACTCATTTATAATTAATACCAACAGTATGTTCTGTACTTTAGTTAGCAATTAAAACAAAGACTTATTTAAAATAATTAAAATCAACAGTATTTTCTGTGCTTTAGTTAGCAATAAACAATTTGATTTTTATTATTTTCATAAAATTTTGTACAATCCCTAACTAAATATTTTCATTTAAACCGTGTCTTAGTATGCCCTCAGCCTTATTTAGCTTTAATAAAAAAATAATTAGCCCTACCCTTCAAATTTCAACACTTATCATCAATAATTTGCATTTTACTTAAATAGGAATAAATAGTAAATAATGTATCAATTAAAATATGTCAGACTTATTTATAAATAAATACAACAGTATGTTCTGTATGTTCTCTAGAAACAAGTTTATTTTTATTATTTTGACAAAATTATGTATAATTCCCATAAGAAGCCATGTATTTTGAACTACGTAAACAGTAACAGCGCCCATGCGGTTAATTATAGAAGTTCAATTGGCGTGTGATTATTTTTGGGACCGTATTTTGAGCATGCCGATTCGCCTCCTTATCTCTAGTCTTCATAGTTTGATGAAAAAAAGAAGTAGGTAAGTTAAATGGTATACAATTAAATTTACTTTGATAGAAGCAGTACACTAATTCTACATTAAATTGTTTAGTATCTCACAATATATACAATACTGATTTTACTAACTTTATTTAAGTAAATTTATTCTACTAAAAGCGGTAGATATATTTCTTTTTGGTAAAATAAGTTTAGTGTAGTGTCGTTGTCCTTAAAGTGTAAATGTATACTAACACATTTACCAATTTTAGTTCAAATCTAACATAATTTAAAGGTTAATAATATTGACTGAAACAGTCTAAAAAGTAATTTTTTCTATGACTATTTAACAATATACGTATTATACTTTTTATTGATTAATGTAAGTGGTTACTCATACAGGGAGTTTTTTTTTTCATTACTTAATTATTTATTTTATTACTCAATTGTTTTCAACCAATGAAAAAATCTAATATCATTACTTAACTATTTAAGAAACAATCAAAATTCAACGTGAAACCTGACTGGCAACACTGTTGGCAACATACGTCGACCGTCAAAACTGTTCTAATATCACAATTAATTTTGTAACAAATAAATTAAATAAAATTTTGCAAAACTCGTTTCAATTATTTAATTTAATAATTATAGAAAAATGATAGTATTTTCTACTAAAAGCGGTAGATTTATAATAAGATTATATATCATTATTTTGCAAATACCGTAAAGAAGTAATGCAGAATTGTGATTCTCAAACACATAAAGGACATACATACGTTAATTCAAAGAATCCATGAGAACCTTGCAACGGTTTCAGCAAAGTTTTGAAATATCTCGAAAGTAAAACGCAACAAAATAGTTTCAAAGTATTACAAATATTAAAGGAATCAAAAGAGGTTGATTTAGCTTAGATCAGCAAAAACCTTGTATTTCGTGCACAAATTATTTTGTTTAAAAAAGCAAAGCGCTTTCGGCCCTACGCCATCTTCAGTAGTTATCTACAATAATTATTGTAAGTGTGAATATGTATGTATAAATATAGATATGAACAAAGACTTGAAGATTACAACTTTTTGTTTAGAATTTATGAAAATTACAATTAACAAAGTTACAACTAAAATAATTGCGATTAAAAGGAAAGTTAAAAAATTAGAAAAATCCAAAATTGGAAACACTGATATGGGCAATTACCCTTTGTATTCATATGTGTGTGATTGGATTTTATGACTGCGAATATTGGCCTATTGTGTATTTTAATTTTTTTAATTTAACTTATGAATGAAGTTTTTATAATTGTTTTTCCTAATAAAAATAAAAACAAACTAAAAAAACTGAAAAAAAAACTAAAAAACTAAAAAATCACCAAAAAAACTAAAAAAAAAATTGTTTTAAAACAATTAACAAAAGATTAATAAAATTTCTATAAAATATTAACTAAATTTGTGTAAGGTGATTACAGCACCCCTTATAATTTTCGGACAAGGATATCTCAAAAAGTACTTTTCTTAAAAAAATAAAATTTTTGCAAAATAAATTAGGCAATAAAATCTAAAATATGCATATATTTTAAAGTTTTAATTCCTTTTAGTTTCTAAGAACAAAAATAAAAAGGCTTGAAATGTTGAAACATAATGAAAATAAATGCATGCCTCAACAGCACCATTCTTAATATAATCCCCAAATTTAAGCTCTTCTTAATGATTTTTAAAATTTGCCAAAATTAGTGGCTAAAACGCCTTGTCTGTTGTAAACTGCTGTAAATTGTTGCAAGAAACGAATGATAACTGAGAATGTTACGATACGATAGTTACAGGCGCGTTACATCAGAAAGCAGCACTTAACGTGGCGTTTTAGACCCTAATTTTGGCGAGTTTTAAATAATCATAAACAAGACATAAAGAGTTTAAATTTCGGGATTATATTAAGAATAGTACTGTTAAGGAATGCATTTATTTAAAAATTTAAAGCTCTTTTTTTTCTCAAAAACTGAAGGGAATTAAAACTTTAACATTTATTCATATCTAGATACTATTACCTAATTTATTTTCCCAAAATTAAAACTTTTTAACAAAGTTACTTTTTGAATTATTGTTGTCCGAAAATTATAAGGAGTGCTGTATTAATCTTACACAAATTTAGTTAATATTTTATAGATAGACATTTTTTTAATCTTTTGTTAATATCTTGTTTGACAATAACTTTTTTTAGTTTTTTCAGTTTTTTTTTAGTTTTTTTAGTTTTTTTAGTTTTTTTAGTTTTTTTAACTTTTTTAGTTTTATGCAACTGGTTGCATAAAGTAGATCATTTTGACCCTTACAAAATATGTCACTATATGTGTCAAAATTAGAAAAATAATTTTTTTTAACGCTTATACTATAATAATTATCATAAAACAAAGTAAATCGTAAATAAGAAGAAGCATCTAACCTAAAAAAGTTTTAAAATTAGAATTATTTTGCACTATTACTATTTAAGCAATAATCAGTTGCAATCGCTACAATAAATCGGGTAAGCCAATCATATTCATAGAAATAATTACGCTGTTTTAGTTATCGGTATTAGACATTGAGAGAGAATAAAGAGATAGATGCTTTTACAATGCTAAAAGTGTCCGCAATTTTGCATTACACTTTTACGTCATGTGTCAAACTCGAGCTACTGGAGCTAGTCAGTTTTTGTGAGAATAAATGCTACCTTTAAGTAAATTGCTTTATTAAAATGATATAAAATCATTTTCAATCCGTCAATATTCATACTTATATAAGATTAAGACTTCAAATAAAACAAAGTACGACTCTAAGTCGCCATTTTGATTACACTTTTCCGTCAGTCTTGGCATCGCTTAGTGTGTCTATCTGCTATATTGCAATATTAGGCATTTGCAACGACCTGTCAAAATGCTGACAAGTGGAAACTGAAAGTTTGGTCATGGCAACCCTGTGGGCCTGTTGTCATTGACAGGGTCAATGATACATGTATGGTTTTAGAGATTGCTCAAAGCAGCAGCGGGATTACGAACGGCATACCCGTATCGTATAGGCCATTTTGAAACGATGTTGTGGATTACGAACGGAATACGATACGGATGACTCGATTCGAGTCAGTCGATAGCTAGGAAGGTCTCGAATTGGTAGATTGTCCTACGGATAGGTCCAATATGAATAAGAAGAAGGTTTTGAATTCGCGCCATAAAGTCAATAAGAAACATTTGGTTATATTTCTTTAGTTATAAATTTCAGTTCCACTTTTTTACCTTATTTTCTCGTGTTTTACTCGTTTGTTTAGTCTTTTGTGCGTTTTTTCCGTGTTTTACTCTTTTGCTTTATCTTTTATACGTTTTTTTCGTGGATACTCTTTTGTTTTGTCTTGTTGTACGTTTTTTTTCCGCGTTTTACTTTTTGCTTTTCTTTTGTACGTTTTTTTTTTCATGGATTACTCTTTTGTTTTGTCTGTTTTACGTTTTTTTTTCTTGTTTTACTCTTTTGCTTTGTTCGTTTTTTTTTTCGTGTTTTACCCTTTTGTGCGTTTTGTTCATGTTTTTTAAATATATTATGACTTTTAAAATTCCTTATTAAGCCTAAAAAGGTGGATTCATAAACTGAACGTAGTTCACGCTCAGTTCGAGTTCAACATAAACAGAGCAGAATGACACGGTAAATATGTTTTGGATAAAAAATTATAACGGATTCATAATTATTTTATAACCAACACCATCTACAAATATAATTAAAACAAAAATAACACCAAAATATAATTTTATTTTGTGGAATTTGTAGTTATGTCTTGCCAACTCGAACTGAGCGCGAACTGAACGTAGTTTATGAATCCACCCTTTTATAAATAATTCACGAAATCTTACATCTGGAAGTTCAAATGGATTGTACCTATTCCGTAGAAACCATCTATTGCTTATTAATGCTTGGTTCATTTCCCTTTTGCGGCGATTCAAATCATAAATACGAACATTGGGAAGCATATTTAATTTTTTGCAGTTAACAACAAAAAAGCTAAATAAATAAATAATCAATATTCTCTAATCTCTCTAACAAGCAACAACAATAGACCTTTTCATCATGTGATGAGCGCAAGCGCAGCCACCATGTTGAAATAGCGGTAATTCAAAAGTTTCGTACTGTTCTGATCGACAATGGCTGGGAAAGCAATGTTATCTCTACAGAAAAATTAATCATTAGAAAAAATCGTTGATAGTGAACAACTTTTTTATAACTCTGTGGAAGCGCATAGTTGTGAGCAGTTGAAAAGAAGGTTGAAGTGTCTTGGATGTTTGTTACAAAGGAACAAAGTGGACTAATTGAGAGGTTAGGTGTATCAATATACTTTTTAACTCTGTAAAAAATTAATGAAAACAAATAATAATTATAACTTTATTCTAATTAATTATGCCAACCATTACTACTTGCAAAAACACTTTAATTAGCATGAAAGTTAATCACGAGTATAATTAATAAAATAAATTATTTATTATTTTGAGGATCAACATGACATTTTTAATCATTTAATGTGTATACCGAAGTAGTATTTAATATTAAAAAAATATTGTTTAATACCAGGTGATAATTTTCTTCTGTTGGACCACTTTCTCCATGAAAATGCAGTGAAATATAAGTATCTTTAGTAACATCATTAATCCATCGAAAACCGTTGTCACTTCGACCATATTTTTTCACACTTAATGCACATTTCAAATATCTTTTAATATGGATTTTGCCTGATAATTGTTTACGATATTGCAGTTAAGGCTTTGGAAAATTTATAAAATAATATCTATTGCCTTTGAATGATTTATACCGTGTGTCACTTTTACATAACAACACTGTTTCGTTGTTCCTTTCCGTACAGATAACATAATTATAATTAATTGTGAAAATGTATTTTTCAATTAAGACACTAAACTTATTATTACTTTACCTTTTTCTTCCTTTTTTTAAATGAATATAAACTTAAATTAATATTTATCAATTATAATTTTTTTCACGTAAGCATTTTAACATACTTGTTTACAAAAACAGTACGAAAAAGATGACTGAAACTGACGCATGCGCACAAAAAAAAATTGTGATGAAAAGGTCTATTTAAAATGTGATTCTAGCGTCAAAACTGTCAAATAAATTTTGTAAAAATTTCATTTCTTCAAATTTCCATCCCATTTAATCAAAATTTCCGAGTAAACCCGAAAGCGAATTCGAATGATTTTCATAATCGCGTTTTTGATCCGTATCGTATTGTCCTACGGTTCGAATAGTCTATCCGTATCGAGTTCTCGTAATCCCGCTGCAGGTCGTTTGCGAGTGGCCATATTGCCTCGCAAGTGCTCATTAATAAGAATCGGTTTAGCAAAATATATTTACAAACCAATTTTCAACCTTTAAATATAGTAAAATAGATAATTATCTACCTACATTTTTACTTCAAGGCATAGGTATGTCTATATTGATATAGATGATTAATCTATAAAACTGTCTATATCATTGACCCTGTCAAATCACCAGGCCTACACAGTTGCCATAGTCTGTCAAAACCCACTGGTAGCTATTTTGTTTGGAATGCCTAATAGTGTTTATGTCGTCTCTATTTCATTCTATATCGATGGTGTTAAATCTTTCTGAACTGTCGTCAATTAGTAGGCAACATTGCCAAATATCTAACTAAAAATGTTTAGGCCAAAATTATCAATTACCTGATATCCTCCTGTTAGAACAAAACTTGCCAAGAAATATAAAAATTAAAAAATGGATGATTTTTTTGAAAATTATATTTTTGAATAAGATTCTGACAATGATTAGAGGATATCGAAATTTTCAAAATATATAATCATTAGGAGAAGACCTAGAAAGTTATCGAAAACGCGATTATTTTAATTTTTGAGATAATTACGATTTTATTTTAGGTAAGTATGGAGATTATTTAAAAACACGGTTCAGAGTTTATTGGTTTTTTATTTTAATGTCGTTGCATAGATTTAATAACAACTAAATATGTATTTTTTTTTATTCATTCATTTAATGATCAATAATATCTAACATACAATAAAATTTTTAAAACAGTTTGATGATTTATTCTCGTAGATCCCATTATCAGATCTTGAACAAATTTATGAGGGACCACCCCTGACGTACCTCCTTTCCAATAAAAAAAAATCATAAAAATCGAACAACGTAGTAAAGATTTATTGCTGATCATATATAAAAAAATTATTCCGACAATTTGAGAACCTCCTTTTTTTGGTAGGCGTCAAAACTTGTTCTATTTTTGTTTTTTGAGCTATGAATATTGAATGATAAAAAAGCAGGTAGAAGTTTTTAAGGTTTCACCAAAACTGTAGGTATTTAGCTGATTTACTTATGAAACAAGTATGCCGATCCAAAAATGATTGGTCTCTGAGACCTTTTATACATTTGGTAAGACATGGACGACGGAAATGAAGTTATATTCTTCAACTGAGGTGTTAGAAGCTGAGCGTACTATAACTTGTGTAAATTGGGGAAGAACACTTCATATCTCCGATGATACTTATTGAAGACAAAATGTTGAATAATTTTTACGATCGAGATATTTTTCGAAGATATGAAAATGCTGAAAATGGACATGTAAGCGACCAGACTAAAGGCACGCAGTGAGCAAACGACCAAACGTCTGGTCCAGGTCTGTTCGCCCGTTTATTTCTGTTTCTCGCCTGTTTATTTTCAGTTGTGACTTTGCTTTCGCGATTATTATTATTTGCTTTGCTTTTGCTCGAAATATACCTACCTATACTATCTCCAGTTTCTCTGCTCTCGACAAACGATAATTTATCTTACTGTAGAATTCAATGGTAATTTTTAATGATGATTTTGCTAATGGATTTTAAACGAACATAAGTTATTGCAAAATATTTAAGTGGGTCTATTTTCGTCTTTCTTTACTACCTACCAATTTTTATTGTTCTATTTGTGCTTTTGTATTAGAATAGATTTTTTCGTTATAATAAAAATTCGGGAGCAAGTTCATTTTATTCATTGATACGTTGTACATACCTATTCTATTTAAAGATTTGTCTCGTTTCTTCGGAGAGTACAATAAACTTCGACAATACAAAAATACACACTTGAGGACAAACATCATTAAAAACTCATTACAACTCTGAAGTCTGTTCTTTAAGATGGACCACTAAAATACTTCAATCTCCAACAACAAGAGGAATTTGGCTCGATAGGTATACCTACTATTCTCAGCCAGAGAGCTATTCTATGAAGTTGTTCATAGTGTCCGTATTCAAGCGAGGTAATAGAAGTAATGGCCTACCCCTCAAACTATTCTTCGAATGGGAAATTCTCATTTTTTATCTCAGAAATTGATAGACATTTACAAATAATTATAGAATAAGTAGGATATCTATTAAACAAATGTTTATTCTTAAAATTAAGGTTTCGTTCATATACCAGCTAAAATCCTAATTGATCTTTTTTGCATTTTAAATACTCTATTCGAATGACATAAATGTCTAATAATAAACTATATTGTATTGTTTTTATAACGTACTTAAATTTAAGAACTTCAAAACTCGTTTCGCAACCCCCAAAATAGACAAAGAACCCTTAAAATTACGTATTTTTCCACTACTGCCCGGATGGAAACACACCGCAAGATGTTATTGAATAAAATTATTATACTCATACAATATAATTATTTTATTACAGATTCAACCTTAACAGTGCATCATAAACCATACCAACTGAAACCCTTAAAATTGCTTACAGGAAGGAGAAACCCCACTAAATTAACAAATTGAGTTTTGTCAATATTTAGCTTCAGAGAATTACCTTTGTGTCGTTTATTTTATCTAGTTAGTTTGTATGCTTTTGCTATCACATTGTATATTTGTTCATTTATCAGTATCTGCCACTTTAGCACTTTGTTTTTGGCATACGTTTCGTTAAATAAAGCCCCTTGTTTGCAAAGTTTTACTTTATTACAATTTATTTAACGAAACAAAAATGGTACTTACGAACCGAGAGGTTTAAAGCAGATCCAAACTAAAACTGCTTTTAAACTACATTGGTTCGACCGTTTATGAAGCTATAAACATTCTTGGGAATACGTTTGTTAAGCAGCCCAATGAAATATTCGCTAGACATTCAATAGCCAGCAGAAGACAGCAAGCAAATGAAAATATCGACCAGTATCTCCATGAACTAAAACTTCTTAGCAAAGATTGCAAATTTAAAGCGGTAACAGCGGAACAAAATAAAAATAACTTTATACATTCGACAACGTTTGCTAGAGAATAAAATTTTGAGTCTCGAAGAAGCTGTTTCTCAGTCTAAATCTATAGAGGATGCCCAAAAACACTGCGAACAATATCAAGTGTCTCCAATAAGTGTCCTTAACTAATTGCTCCGAAGAAGTGTTCCCTTCGAAGACTGACAACACCTCTACGCTGGCAGCAGCAGCATCCCAAAATTGTTATTTTTGTGGAAAACCGAACATTCTAGGTCAAATTGCCCTGCAAGAGATCAAACTTGCAAGAACCGTAAGAAAGTGGGACATTTTGTAAAAGTCTGTCAATCTAAATCTACCAAAAATAAATCTGCTACTGCTTCTACTTATTTTCTTGGAAGTTTAATCACCTCAAATATGTTTGGATACTGGATACTGGAAGCTCCGACACCTATATAGATTATGATTTTGCGATAAAGAAGAACATTAAAATTCCTCGAGGATCCAGCAAGGTATTAATGGCTACCACTTCTCTATCTTCAGAAATTAAAGGTTACTGCTTTATTAATTTATGTTTACTTGTTCACAAATATATCAATTTAATAATAGCAGTACTCCCTGACTTATGCTCCGACCTAATTATCGGCCATGATATTTTAAGGCAGCATACAACTTTAGCTATTAGCTTTGGTGGGCCTAAATGTACTATGTCTATCTGCTGTCTAACAGAGGCCAAAGTGCAATGTCCGCAATTATTCAGTAACGTTATTCCAAATTATAAACCAATTGCCACAAAAGCACGTAGATATTCTGAAGATAATGAAAAATTCATTAAAGAAGAAGTGGGAAAATTGCTGAAGGAAGGTATTATAGTAGAAGAAAGCGTATCTCCATGGCGGGCTCAGGTACTTGTAGTCAAAAATGAATATCATAAAAAACGCATGGAGGTGGATTATTCTCAGATCATTAATAAATATACTATTCTTGATACTTTTCCTCTACTAAATATTGAAAAGCTCGTTACAGATATCGCAAATTATGAGGTATTTCGTACTATTGATTTAAAAAATGCTTACCACCAGATACCTATCCAAGAGCACGAGAAACCCTTTACAGCTTTTGAGGCTTATGGTAAACTTTATCAATTTTTTCGGATACCCTTTGGAGTTACCAATGGTGTATCTTGTTTCCAAAGGGTAATAGATGAAATCATTATGAAAGAAAAATTAAAAAAGTTTATGCGTACCTTGATGATGTTACTGTTTGTGGAGAGAATCAAATTTTACATGACAAAATTTTTGACAATTTTATAGACCTTGTTCAAAGATATGGAACACTCAATGAAATTTAATGCCAATTTTCCAAAAGGAACATTAATTTGTTAGGGTACTTAATTGAAAATAAAGCATTTAAACCAGTCCTGGAACGTTTAAAACCATTACTAAATCTTAGTCCACCAACTGATAAAGCAACATTACGCCGAGTGATAGGTACGTTTGCACACTATTCGAAATGGATACCCAAATTTTGACATAAAATTCATAGCCTCACTAATTGTGTCACCTTTCCTTTACCTGCCAATGTCCTTAAAAATTTTGAAAATTTAAAGAGTGATATTGTCAGTCATTCCTTGTTACAATTGATAAGAATGAAGTACTCATCGTAGAGACAGATGCTTCCGAATATGCAATTGCGACTACATTAAGCTAAATTGGAAGATCAATTGCATTTTTCACAAGGACACTTTCGGCTTCTGAGCAGAGACACTCGGCAATTGAAAAGGAAGCCTATGCAGAAGAAGAAACATTGATAGGTCGTCATTTCAAGCTAATTACAGATCAGGAATCTGTATCATTTATGTTTGATAAGAAGCACTCAAGTAAAATTAAAAACGAAAAGATTATACGTTGGCGCTTAGATTTATCATGCTATAGCTACGACATCATATATCGTCCAGGAAGGGAGAATATCGTGAGTGACTACTTTTCTCGAGTCTGTGGGACCAGCAATAATAACAAGTTATTTGATATTCATCAATCTCTATATCACCCGGGAATCACTCGAATGTATCACTTGGTACGGTCTCGAAACCTGCCGTATTCTCTAGAGAACATTAAACAAATAACTAAAGACTGACCAGTTTGTGCTGAGAATAAGCCGCGTTTTTAGAAAAACCCTACTGCCCATCTTATTAAAGCTACGAGGGCCTTTGAACGATTAAACATTGACTTTAAAGGACCTTTACCTACAAACACTGCCAATAAATATATTCTTACTATTTCCGTTTGCTTTTCCTTGCGCAAACATGCTTTCTTTTACTGTGATCCACTGTTTAAGCTCTTTATTCTCTGTGTTTGGGTTGCCATCATATATTTATTCGGACAAAGGAACTTCCTTTATTTCTAAAGAACTCGTAACTTTCCTTCATTCTCATAATATATAGACAAGTAGAACTACCCTGTACTCGTATAACCCAGAAGGCAATGGGGCAGGTTCAACGATATAATGGTATAATTTGAAAAACTATTAATTTAGCAATAAAAACCAGAAAACTACAACCTACTCAGTGGAAATTGGTGTTACCTGATGCTTTACACTCAATTCGATCACTGTTATGCACCTCGACAAATGTTTATACACGATCGTAGAGCTTCCCATGGAACTTCTCTCCCAACTTGGTTATCACCATAGTTCTAATAAGGAAAAATGTTCGTCAGAGTAAATACGATCCACTAGTAGAGGAGGTGGAAGTTATCGAAATAAATCCTGACTATGCACTAGTATGGAACAGTACAGGAAAATAATCTAGAGTCCCCATAAAACAGTTAGCTCCTGGAGGCGATAGAAGTTTGCTCGACAAAGAAGGCAACAATGAAAACATTCCAAATCTTGATACTGTTGATGACATAATTCCACAAAATTCAGAAAATGAAGATGATAATGAAGAAGAAGATCATCTAGAGTTCGTCGACCACTCCACTATTTCAGAGACTACACTCTGGAATAAAACTTGGGGAGAATGTCGTATATATTATCTATTTAGTTTGTATGCTTTTATTATCACCATGTATATTTGTTTATTTGTCGGTATCTGCCACTTTAGCACTTTGTCTTTGGCATACGTTTCGTTAAATAACGCCTATAGTTTGCAAAGGTTTACTTTATTACACTTTGAATTCAAAAATAATAAATATATCTACATCTACTAATAATCAAGCTGCTGAAATAATTGATGTACAGTAAATATCCAAGGATTGATGCTTGGGGCACGCCACTGCTTAAATATTTAAAACTTGAACGACAGCTTGCTTTTTACTTGATAAGTACGAATTAATAAAATTTAATGGAATACCTCTTACCCCGCAAATTTCCAACTTTTCCAGAAAAATAGCGTGAGATACACAGTCGAAGGAATTTATGAGATCACATAGAGCCGCCGCTCGCTGCTGTCACTCAACTATCTCACGAATTACTTCTCACATGTTAAAGAATTCTTATAATAGGAAACGGATTTAATTTAAAAACATTTTGAGGTACCTTTTGATGTGCTTCTTTTGATTTTTAATTTATGTTAATAATAATAATTATGTATTTAAAAAAATACCTAATCCAATCTATTTATGGGTTATAGAAGAATATAAACTATTTTTTCTACACCCGTATTATAATAATGCACTTATATGCCCATAATCCGTTTCATAATGATACCCATTATGATACAGATTTTTCATTACGATACAGATTTTTAATCAATAGAAACCTACAATTTTTCAATCAAGCATGCTGTTTGACGTTTGTCCTAGGTTCCTATGTAATTATTTTAGTTGTCAAAACGTATTAAATTTTCGTAGGTAGCTAAACTTCGATAATTATAATATTAAAATGTCTGATATTAGCGATATAGAAGACTCCTCCACACATATCGGAGAAAGCAGAAAATACAGTACAAAATATTTTACCGCAAAAATCTAGGGAAATACCAATACCTGAAGTAATACCATTAATTACAATTTTGTAGAATTTTTTATAGAAATACGAGTAATTACTGTTATTGTGTTCAATACCAATATAAATATAATATTTATAGGTCTTGATTATTTATCGGGTGTAGAAAAAATAGCGTATGCAACTCTCATGTAATGGTTATTAAAACACTCGCATAAACCATACGAAACTCGCCTTTGGCTCGTTTCGTATCCCGGTTAATGCTCGTGTATTAATAACCATCATTACATGATCGTTGCATAATATACTATTTTAAGAATATATAGACTGTCATTTTATTTAATTGGCTACTTGCTGTTACCTTGTGAGACGTAATATAATTTGTATCAAAATATAAAAATGTCACGAATACTTAAAAAAAAATCATTAATTGTGCTCAGAGCTATTCACAACCATAGTTTGAAAATCGATAGCAAATAAACCCCAATATAACATCATAAATCAGTGACGGAGAATGTCTAAAATAAAATTTTTAACATTATTTGTTCCAAATTAAAATCTTTGGTTTTTTCCTAAAATTTTTAAAACTTCCAATTTATTTCAATTCTTGTCTTAAATTTTCTAATAATTTTAATCAACAAAAATAAGGTAAGTATGTAATCTCTACAGGTAGAAAATATTTACAATTCAAGATCAATTTAAGTAGTCCTCAACTTTCTTAGACAGGATTAAAATTTCTAATCAGCAGAAAGTGTTATGCAATTTGTAAATTATTTTAGTTAAGATTTACATTTCTGTTTGTGATTGTAACAAGCAGAACGGTTAGTTCTGTAATAATGAGCGATAATGATCAAGAGAATTTGTGCAATAAAAATGGCACAAACGTCTAATTATATAGGGTTGCCAGATTTACGAAAGGGAAAGCGGACAATCGTAAACGACAGAGTATCAGGTTCAAATACCAAGTATTTTTACATAATCAGGTCCATTATTTGTGAAATTTCAAAAAAAAAAGTTTTCACCTTATATTGCTCTATAAATCCTGTTCCTCCTTTTCATTTACGGCTTTGAATATTAAAAAGCGTGGAATTTGCATAAAAAGAGTGGCATTTTTCTCAAAAGCGGGACATTTTCGTTCTGTGGCGTTGAGCGTACAAGTTAAAAAGCGCGGAAAATAGGCCCAAAGCGTAACGTCTAGCAACCCTATAATTATACTCTTGTGAAATTTAACCATGCATATGAAAACATTAGTGTTAAATGTATAGTATAGTTTCTTAGTGTTCAGATATGACCGGAGTTGGAGAAGCAACCCATTTATAAACTTTTGAACCAACGAAAGGATGGAAGTATTACAGTAGCACCTAAAACGTCAACTGGGAGAAAACCCATTCAAATATGAAACAACTGATTTAAAGAAGTGTATTCGTTTTATTAACAAAAACAGATATCTTCTTTGTATAAATTTTTAATAGACATTAATGGAGACGAAACTTTGCCAAACGTTAAAAGAGACAAATTATGGAAAACTTTACATAAATTACACTTCGTTTGGGAGAAGAACGATAGAAAATCTGCGCTCATAGAGAAATATTAAATTATTTGTTGGAGGAGACAATATCTAAGTGAAATTAGAAAATTAAGAAGAGAAGACAAAAATATTTTTTATTTGGATGAAACATGGAAAAATAAAGGACATTTTGTAAAAAAAGTTTGGCAAGATAGACAATAGGCATTTATAGAAGGTTTGTCTACTGGCTTAAAATTTCGAAATGGTAAAGGTCACCGTTTAATTATCACTCATATTGGAGGAGATAAAGGAGTTGTAGATAAAGGATTTGTTAATAGAGGCTTATTAGAATTTGTTTCAAATTCTACGAAAGTCTACTATGAAGAAATGACTGCTGATGTTTTTTAGAAATATTTCAGTCAAATGATAGATTTATTACAGACCAATTCTGTAATAGTTATGAACAATGCCAGTTACCATTCAAGATTAAAGGCATCGTTACCCAATACTAAATGGAAAAAGCAAGAACTCTCCGATTGGCTACTAACCAAAGAAATAGTGGCAGAAGAGGGATTACTCAAAAAGAGCTATAGCAGTTACGTAAACAACATTCACCGAAATTTAAGAAGTATAGTATAGATGAAAAAGCAAAAGAACATGGAGTTAAAATGTTGCGGTTACTACTTTATCACTGTGAACTTAACTCCATTGAACTAATCTGGTTTCAAATGAAGGGATATGTCGCGAGAAACAATACATTTAAACTTCAAGATGTTCTTGAATGAGTAAATCCAAATTTGGTAGATTTTCACAAAACTTTTATTTAAAAAAATAAAAAATAAAATTTATAAACACTACACATTACATGTTTCGAAGTACAACTTCTTTTTCAAATGTCATGTGTAGTGTTTTTAATTTTTATTTTTTATTTTTTAAAATAAAAGTTTTGTGAAAATCTACCAAATTTGGTTTTACTCATACAAGATAAAATGGATTTTCATCAAGTAAAGGCCGAAACAATAAATAATTTCAAGATGTTCGTCAACTATTATGTGACTCCATATCAAAAATTTCACCGGACAATTAGCAAAACGCTATAAGACATGTCATAGCAAAGGAAGAGAAATTCTGGAAACTTGATATGTTAATAGAGGAAACCATAGAACCAATTATTATTTCTACCCTATATACAAACAAATTTATATGGAATTTTTAAAACGGAAATATGAGTGTTTTACGAGAAAATATTTTTTATCAAGATTTTTGTTAGTATATCATATAATAAATTTGGTTGTGTTTACCTATATTTATTATTAAATTTTAAGGAAATGACCTAACCTAATATCTAGTATACTATTTTTATAAAAATAAATGTGGGTACTTAATATCGACAGTTTACTATTCTTTTATATTAAAGTAATTTCGTGTCACTGAGGTATAGAATTATTGTTTAATCCCATAGGTTTTGCTCATTTACATTTTATGATGTATTGTATTCAACATTTTTCGGGGTGGTCGTACTAAAATCTAGTAAAAATTCAGATAAAGTATCAGTATTTACTTTTTTCTGCTTTGATCAATCCTGTATATAGACCTTTGCCATAAAAACCGTGCATACATTTTCAAATAATAAACTATAGTATTAAAATTCTGCATTGGAAAATTGTATTTTTTCTCCAAATTTTGAAAATATTAATAAATAAATAATCAGAATTAATATCTCTATATCTGTAACGTGTGGAGGGTGGGTTACCCCCACGGCACTTAGGCCTCATTAGGCACATTGTGCATCCTCCTAAGATGATAGGCACCTCCTAGCTCGTCAGCCAGGCCACAGATTTAATGTAGTTGACAACGTCGCCAAGAGGTGCTTCTCTTATATCGGCCGGTGTTAGCCGATACTCGCCGAACACAAATCTTCTAATAAATGAGAGCGTCGGGCAATCGTAAAGGATATGCTCGATTGTCTCATCTTCTTGTTCGCACCCTCTGCAGAGTGCGGATTCTGACAGCCCGATGATATGGAGATGCTTCCGTACTTGGCAATGACCAGTCAGAATGCCTGTGACCAGACGCAGATTCTGTCTAGTCATAGTCAAGTATTTGTTTGCTGCAGTGTTGTCAGGATAACTTAAGAGCTCCCTGGCAACTCTGCAGTTTCTTGTTTCATCCCATCTTTCCTTGAATTTCACAAGGGAATGTTCTTTAATTAGGTCTGTCACTACCGATTTTGTCAGACCAATAGAAGGGCCAGGTCCAAAAAGTATTTGGTTGGCTGCTTTCTTGGCTAGTGAATCGGCAAGACGGTTACCTTTCGATGTGGCGTGACCTTTGATCCATCTTAAGGTGACCACATTGTTGATGGATACTTCGGACAAAGCTTCATGACATTCTAGTACTAACCCTGAATAAATTCGTGGTCTGTTCAGGGTGAGTAGTGCTTGTCTGCTATCTGTATAGATGAGCATGTTCCTTCCAGTGATATTATTTCTGGTTATTTCTTTTGCTGCTATGAGAATCCCCGTTAGCTCTGTTTGAACTACACTGGCACTATAGCTCACAGCCCATTTTATGTTTAGGTTTAAGAATCTGGAGTATATTCCGCATACTGAGCCTTGTTTTGTTTTAGAACCGTCGGTGTAGATATGAATCGTACCTGGCCACTTCTGGCTCTTCTATTTGTTCTATTATAACTTTATATGGCTTATGGAAGATATAGAATATATATAGAAGATAGAATTAATATGCATTACTAAATTTGAGATTTGCAAACGATATAGTTCTTATGGTGCAAGCTTTCGAAGAAATATAAAATCATTGTAAAACAGTAAAAGGGTTGGAATCAGTGATGGGTTAAAAAATAAACATATAAAACATGAAGGTTATGCTGGAAATGCTATAAAAAACAATGTTAAAGGCAATGTTATAAACAGTAGGTAGTTTTACCATATAGGTACGATCCAGAATTAAAATCACATAACTGAAATGGAATAACAAGACAGCATGCCTACAGAGCCCAAACAGTAACTGTAACGTCTGTAACAGTGGTGTGCACCTTCCAGTCACCTTGATCATATCTGCAATGTGCAAGCAAGTTCTTAAAGAATTAGGCGTACTTACACCCTCCACTCTCCCCTGATCTTGCTCCATGTGATTTTTATTTGTTTTATTTAATGAGTATACAGAACATCGCTGGCTTCTTAGATATATAAATTAAAAACAATATCCAGTTTGACCTCTTTTCGATTACGAAAAGAAACCTACGTACTTGTAGGTATCGCTATTGTAAACAAAAATCTAACTAATTTCCATATCTTGTGCAAATGAATAATAATCATATATTCATTTTTTAAATATTAATTTTCCATTTGGTTCATTAATATTAACAATTTAACTGGAAAGGGAGTAAATCGGAGTGCTGGGTAGGTAAAACAACATTAATATTTATATTATATTATAAAATATTGTACGGGCGAGAAAAATTATTAGCAATAAATTGATGTAGTATTTGAAAATCAAGAACATGATAGTAAACTTTTTGTGCGACTTGGCAAAAACGTAAGAAGTAGCTTTGATTTGAGACATTTTGGGTAAAATTTTTATTAATGTAACGACAATAAATTTATTAATTTTCACAAAACATAGAACTAGGATTTCTTGTTTACAATAGTGAATAGTGATACCTACAAGAACGTATATACTTAGTTTTAGCGAAAAGATAAAAAGATAATGATCAAAATGGTGAAGTAGGTACTTTCAAGGATATTTATGTATTTTCCAAAACGTCTACCTATTATCGCACAGGAGAAATGAAAGAAAATCTTTTTTAAAACAAAAAAGTACTTTTAATGGACCAAGAAGTGAACCTTGCGGCATTTAGAATGCAGATTTTGACGAAAACTAATTATACTAATTACACAGTTTTATATATTTGGGATGGTTAATTTACAATAGTAAATAAAATCAATTCAAAAGTAAAAATGTTTTTGAACTTACTTTAAAGATTGCAGAAAAAGCCATCCGTAGTTAAATAATATCCAATACGTATGTAAACTCAATGTCGATAAAAATGCACACTCACAAAAACTTGAGCACTTTTACGACACATAATATTTTCAAAATCCGAAAAATGTTTCAAACTCTAAGCGCGCTGTTCGCGACAATCTACGTAATAAAAATTCGACTGACTATGCGCTGTCTAGAAACTGTCCTGTTCTGTCGACATCAGAAGCGCAACTGAATAACGAATAACTGAAATTCTCATTCTCTATATTGAAAATTCTCGAAAATCAAAACTTAGAATTGAGGGAAGTAGCATCGCGTTGCTAAAACAAAATTGGAAATGATCTTAAATCTTAAACCCCTAGGTATAGCAGAAAATCTCCTCTCATGTATGCACATCTGAAGTTCTAAAATTAACTTGGTTTGGGGTTTAACGTTTTACCTTGGTTGATTAACAATTTGCACGATATTAATAAATATTAACCGATATTCAAACACTAAATGTTGAAGTAAGTTGGTAGGATAAAAAAAATTAAAACACGTACCATCCCTCTTGCTGTTTTTTAATACATAATATTGAAAAATAAATGATGATATTTATTTAACACGCTGCATTTTCATTGTGTTTTTAGATAAATCTCTGAAATAAATTACAAAAATACAAAATATCACATACAGTATGTTGTCACAAAACCTTCAGAATAACTACAGATCAGATTACTTTTATATCTTCTTATTTTTTAAATAATAAGTATGTATACAGAATATTTCGTAATTTGAGTTTTTTTAACAGAATATAGAATTTCACAAGACATATATTTTTCATAAACTCAAAAATTAGAGTGGTATGACCCTTTT
The DNA here is from genome assembly GCA_927349885.1 of Psylliodes chrysocephalus. Taxonomy (NCBI): domain Eukaryota; kingdom Metazoa; phylum Arthropoda; class Insecta; order Coleoptera; family Chrysomelidae; genus Psylliodes; species Psylliodes chrysocephalus. The sequence continues at coordinate 37,278,408 of OV651821.1, forward strand.
AAGTTTTAAGTAGTGACTTAGTAAATGTTGATATTTTCAACACATCGCTGGTTTGTGAGAATAAAGAGGCAATTCAAATTTTTTCAAAATTTTTTAAATAAATAATTAACTACATTTAAATTGATTTTATTTATATTCTAAGGTGAAATAGTAAAGAATTTTTATACATATAATAATTATTGATCGTATTTTTTGTAAATAAACATTATTGTTGTTATTAGTACTAATATTCGATAATATACACTTGATATCCGCGCGAAAGCTTTGGATGGCTTTATTTATGATATATTTAAAATAAGAAAATGATTTTTGGAAAGTGCTTTAATATACAGTGGTACATACTATAAAATATTTGTTTTTTAAACAAAATCGCATCAATCTCACAATTAATTTGTAGTGTAGACGAAACATTTTTTGAAAAATATTTTATTGTAAGCATGTATATTTTATTGTAAATAATATATATGCTTTGTTTTAATTTCATAAAAAAATATAATGTGTTGGTTTTATTTTTTCTTCGTTTACTGAAAGTAAAAATAGGTCAAAATAAATTAAATACTTAATTAAAAAAAAAATTAAATACCTTTTATACAAAATACAATCACAAAAAAATAAATTAGATCAATTTCCTCTTACAATTTCTTTTATTAAATATTTTAAATAAAAATCAACTAACTTTGGTTCAGCACAACCAAAAATTGTCATCTCTCTCAGTTTTCTCAACGAACATTCGTTATGGTCAATTGTCCTTGTATCTGAAAATAATTGTCTTTTTTTTTTAATTTAATTTGGCTAGATATTTAGTTTTTTTTCTTGAATTCCCATTTCTGTTGTCAACAAGAATATGGACTTACTATTTTTTTTTTAACTGTATTTTTTTTTCGCAAGATCACGCAAATTTGATTTGAGTTAGAATATGTCGTCGACTTGTATTTGTAGGCGGATCTCTAGGGTGGGGCATGAATAGGATGGGGCGTGATTAGAGTGGTGTGTTAGTACATAAGGATCTGAAATTAGCAAAATAATAAAGGTTGCTTTTATAATACACTAGTGGAAAAAATTAAGGGATCAAAAAAAAATCTCGATTTTTTGCGATTTTTCGAGTCACTGTATCTTTGGTAAAAATGGTCGTACGTGAATGACAAAAAAAGGAATTTGAATCTTGAAGTGTCTAGTTTATGGATCTTGCGATAAAAAAAATTCCAATCAACAATTAGCACAAAATTCTGATGAACATCATGGATAGAAAATTTTTGAAATTTTGTTTTTTTTTTTTTAATTTTTAGTTTACGGACTAACCACTATATGCATTGGATAGGTGGTTCAGTTAGCTTCAATTCCTTTTTTTGATGGCCTCGAGATGACCCTTCCTTGCTGAGTTATCAAAAAATTAACGAAAATGCGTCATTTCCTCTTCTCTCGTCAATAGCTCAGGAACCAATGGCCGCTCAGAAAATAGAAGGGGGGTTTCGGAAACTTCGATTTATTCTGTACAAGGTTCTGGTATGTTCTTTCACGAGAATTATTTTTTTTTTCATCTCTAACATGACTTTGAAGAATTTCGGTCTATTTGAGGTTTTTTAGAAAATCACGCGCCACATTGGTAATATTGGGAAAATGAATAATGTTGAGCATGCATCTTACAGGCCATTATTCCCCCGAAAGCTCTACAAAATTTCAACCTGATCGATCAAGCCGTTTCATTGTTTCATGCGAGTGAATTTTTGAAGAAATTGAAGGATCGCGTTTTTCTATCCATAGTATTCATCAGGATTTTGTGCTAATTGTTGGTTGAAAAATTTTTATCGCAGGATCCATAACTAAACACTTCTAGCTTCAAATTGCTTATTTTTTTTTATTTACGTACGACCATTTTTACCAAAGATACAGCCACTCGAAAAATCACAAAAAATCGAGATTTTCTTTTTGATCCCTCAATATTTTGAAAATTGTCCATTGTTTTCGACTCGAGATATTTCTCAAAATATTCATGAATACCGATATAATTTGGAAATTTATCAATAAAAATCATATTCGCATATCAATCAAATTATGTTGATTGATTAACATATTTTGAAGACTTTTCTTCGTCTTTTGTTTGTATTTTTATTTATTTATTTAAGGAAAGCTTTTAATAAAGACCTAATGATCTAATTAATTTTTTTTCTTCTTCTAATATCTAAATGAAACGGTTTTTTGCTTCTCCTGTAAAATTATTACGTATGGAGTTAGAAGGTTTACATGTTAAGATAACGATATGACAACGATTATAACCGAATTGTCACTTTTTAATAACAAAATACAGTTAACTTGATTGATCGAAATCAGCATCACGTGATATATGAATTACAAAAATTAATATGTAGAAATTATGGTTACAAAAATTTCAAAAAAGTTATTATTTCCAATGTCCCCCGATCGTTGCAAGAATTGTAAAATCTGTGAATTTTTCTCTAAGACGTGCAATTCACATGTTCTGTTATTTATTTTTAAAAATCAATAAAAAAGTTTACTTGAACAATCATAAAATTTTGAAAATTTATTGGTAGTATTTTATAACCTACACTTAAATTCGTTAAAAAAGCACATAGAGAAGTTTCTTATTTGATTTCCTAAGTCTTCAAAAACACGTTTGAAAGTAAAAGACGTTTTATCTGTCGGGGATTTATTGTTAGCACATAAAAGAAGTCATTTTACCACTCTAGGGCCGTAATCAAAACAAAGCAAAGAAATTACCATGCTTTAACCTCTATAGGAGTAAATTTTACAATCGTACCCACATGTGACCAGGCAGTGCGTGCCTTTTTAACTATTTATATGTTAAATAAACGAACTTCTTCCATAGGCTTACTTGTATAAATTACTAAAGGGAGACGATAAACAAGACAACATTCATTTCCTCTAGCAATATATAGGATATGGCTATCTTAAATCTAAAGAATGGCAAATTATCCTGATAAAATAGTAAAACTAGAAATTACCACATACGAGTACAAACAAGTTTTATCATTCCGCCATTTGACTGTGATTCGACTCTGTGAGTTTGTGGTTAATTAATATTCATTTTTTGCAATTTGTACCATTTTTATGTCTGAGAAAGGTGCAAGTTGTCCAGTGAATACTACAAAGCTAAAAGGTTATTGATCTGCCTTTTATTTTGAATAAACCATTAAATTATTTTCAGATTCGGCTGAGAAGGCAAATATGGCCAAATCAAGAAAAAAAACTGACTGCTGTCAAGCCAGGCATGGTTGAAAAGAGCAAAGTAGAGGAGTTTTCCAGTGAATACTACAAAGCTAAAAGGTTAGTGAATTCATAATGTCTAGCAGGACAAACTTAAACAAACAGATTGGAAATAGAAATTATTCATTATTTTCACTAATTTCCTTACATCCTGTTATTACCCATTTGAGCTTTTGAAAATGTCCATGGAATGGCCTTAAATGGACGTTCTTAAGACATCCTGATTATGAACAATGGACATTCTAAAGACGTCCATAAGACGTTCATGTCCGTAAGGACGTTTTAAGGATGTCCTGAATATCCGAGCAGAACGTTTTTAGAACGTCCATAAGATGTATTTGTGCTATTTGGGACATTTCCACAAATTCCTATAAATGCACTAATCTGAAACAAAATATAGGTGTTTAAAAAAGATTTATACAAATTATTTGATTAACAATATTTTTATTATTATTTAATATATATATATATATATTATAGTTAATATTTAAATTAACTATAATAAAACAATACTCATGTCTAACCAAAACATGAAGATCCACCTAAGCAAGCAATATTTATGTAGTTCTCACCTTAATTTCTAAAGACATATTCTGCTTCCCATATAACAAGTTCACAGCGAATGAATATCAAAAATGAACAACTCAAATCTATAATTATTTAAAATATAGGATTATTTCTAGCTGGTGGCTGGACAGGGACATATTATGCAAAAAAAAAAATACTACATATCCCATCTTCTTCTTACAAATCAGAAATTCTTTATTAATTGTTGGCCTTTTACAACATAACCCGTTTAGTAACCTTTTGTGTAACATGTATACCATGTTTCAGAAACATTTTCAGTGAAATATTTAACTAAAATATTTCAGAAACTTGTGCTTGAAATGTTATATGTTTGAAACATTTGAAATATTTCTGAAACACTTCTGAAATAATGTATACTGTATGGAAATGAAGGATATTTTAACTAAAATCAACTTTTTCAATACATATTCGACTGGTTTTTGATGCTATGACCATCAAACACGTTCACTAACTATTGTTACGAATAAATATAGGTATGTGAATAGGTATGTTATTATTTGTAAAGTTTTGTCAAAGGGCATGCGCGCTAAATAGATTTTCAATAAAATAATAAAACGTGTAGTTGGACAAGGTTTTATTAAATCATAATATTAAAGTACAGGGTCAAAAAAGATCAACAAGAGCATTCTTGGAAAATTAAGTTAATTTTTGGGGGGTTCCTTTTGGTTTTTGTTGACAAGCGGTCGTAATCATTTGTACTAAGTAAATTCCTTTTTTTGTGTCGGAAAGTAGAATCGCGGGTCGGTCACGCGAAATCGCGGTTAGTTTTTTGTAAAGCCATACAGTGGGAAAAGTAACGTGTGCCTGAGCCAGCCCTGCAGCCTAACAGAATAAAATATAATGTGCATGTAAGTAAATAGTTTTGAGTTGTAATATCTAGTTTTGTGTAGTCAGCAAAGACTACTGAATTGCTGAAGCAATACTAGTTGTTTCTATATTTGTTAAATAAATCACAGTTATTTGTTTTACGCTTGTTGTTTCAATTTTTTTTGGTTTATGAAAACTCACGATCATTGGCTTAGTCAGATATCTCTGAGAGAGAGAGAGAGAGAGAGAGAGAGAGAGAGAGAGATACTGCCAAAGGGAATAGTCCCTGTAGGGCAAACCCTTTCCCCGCCCTCTAAATCATCATCAGGAAGTTAAGGTTCCTTAGGCCCATTCCGTCTGAACTTAACCCCCTAGCCGTGTGTTGTCTAAGAGGCCAATTTAAATACAAATTGGGCCCCCCTATATAACTCGTGGTTACCACTAAGAGTGGACTTTAGGGTCAGTCAAAAGGGCCTATAATCTCACTCTTAATATTATATTACAGGGGTTGGTGGTATAGTGGCTGAATGGTTAGAGTCTGGGCTTGCGAATCCAGGATAGAAGCGTTGAAAGCTCAACTCGAAGGTCCCAGGTTTGATCCCTGGCCGCTTCATATCTTTTTATTTTTTTTATTTCTCAGCTTTTTCAATTTTTCTTTGAATTGTTTTCATTTTGTGGATATGTGGATATACCTATTTCTTAATATCGTAGGGGAAATTGGTGATTATATTTTTACATTTCCATAAAGTGCATTTTTCATTTTTGGGGTCTAAACTGATTTTCTCACCTTTCTTTGTCATTTTCGTTGGTTGGAATTTTTAAAACTTCTGATGCATAGGTATGATTTCCCACTGGAACATTCACTGCTAGATTATTAACACTGCTATTCCAAAAGTAGGGAAAAGCCTACACGGAACACACCCTAATAACAAAAAAATGTTATTACAAAGTACTGTAGCAAATAGACTTACTTGACTAATGCCATCCATACATTCAAAAAAAAAAAAAATTATCGCACAACTAAGTGACGTCAAGATTACTTTCAATATCCAAATTTTGAGGTCCAGAGCGATAATCAAGTAGTACTTCGGCAGAAGTAGAATTCATGGCACGATTAAGAGTGTTATTTAAACACAACTGAATATTGAGGATTGTTTCATCCCATTCATCATCGTCCGGATAAGGAGTCAAGAACGGTTTTATTACAGAGCTCAACTTAACCATTTTCTCTAGACAAGCCGACTCAATTGCGATGATAAAAAATAACCTATTTCAAATATTTGGAGATAAATTACTTGCCTCGATTGATGATTATTATTCTTGGTGCACCGAATATTTCTTTCAACACATATTTAGCCTTCGTGCTTTTGAAAGATTTGACGAATCAAAAATTACTAAAAGTGTCTACGATGTGTACATAGCAGTTATCCTGTTTATATTTACAGAAATACTTTAAATAATCAGCTTGAAATTATTATTTACATGCCTTATGTAAGACTAGTCTTTTTAGAACTGACTTTGCCTATTGACTTTCTATCTTTAACTTTAATACCTATATAATAGAGTCGAAATCTTTGTCAAGCATTATACCTAAAGCTTCAAACTCAACTGGATGGCATTTTTCTGATGTAAATTATTTCATTAGTAAGGAAAATACACTTGTTCAAATTCAATCAAACACTCTGTATTGCTAATCGATTGAGTAATGTTTTTAATTTTGTTATGTTCTCATCATTGGTCTGTGAACCGTGTCATCAGTGATACTTCTTTTTCATTCGAAATCTGCTCTGAACCACAGAATAAGCTGTTTCTGAACTAAGCGTTTTTGTCCTATATTAAGTAGATATTAATACACTGCGGCCTAAAAGATCTATGTCCTATGGAATAATAATTCCATTCCACCACTCCAAGTGTATAAAAATTTTCTATTTTCAATAAAGTCCTGACTAATCTATTGATATTAGGAATAGGTACAATATTCAACAACCAATAATTCTAACGGTAATGTCACTATTATTATGCTTATATCACATTACATAGTATTTTAGAACCCGAAAAAACATAGTTAAGTGAACATTCACAATCAACGTTTAAAAAATAGTATTCGCTGAACCCTAAAATGAAATATCTTATAAAATTTATAGTAGGAGAACCCACTGCAAATTTCGCTCGCATCTTATGTCTTTGGAGCTAAAGGCATAACAACATTGTACTTTACCAAACGGCACCTGTGCCAATCAGTATCCTGAGCAAAGGGATTAGTACTCGTAGTTATTTATGTACCAAGTCAGCTAAATGATCCTTTATCGAACTAGTCTAAGATTATGAGCCGAGCGAGAGAAGCGATGAAAAATATTTCTCGGGTTTTCGTTTTTCAATAAAACACCCACATATTAATAAGAAGAGGAGAAGAGAGACAGAAAGAAAAATGGCCCAAAAGAAAGCTCAATCGTATGGCAACAATATGTCGTCAAATAAGACGTTATGCTAATCACTTGAATACGACGTCTGTCAGAATTTGATTTGTATAATCGTATAATTTATACATAAATATTAAAATAAAGTAATATTTTGCTTAATATATCAATGCATGTTTGTTAAAATTAGTTGCCCTTTGGAACGCCCATGTATTCCATTACAGGTCCGTGGTTCGTATATTTATTCACTCAACGTAACTTTTCGACGATCATTAGATTATTATAGTCATGTGCGTACGATAGAAACGGAAGTAAAAAAAGAGAATCTAACGATTTCTAGCTGTACCCGTATGTGATTTATTGACAAATAGTTTTTCTTATATAATCACTAACGTTTAACCAACAAAGGTTCGTCAATGTGTTAGAAGATAATTAAACATTTCTAGCTTTTGCGTCTAAATATTGAATCAATTATAATTATAAATACTACGAATAATAAACTGGTTATTGGTTAAAATGTCAATAGATGTAGGTATGTCTTTCATGTCGTTACTATTTAAATTGTAATATTCACACCCCGTATTATGACTGGCATTACAATTCGTGTTACTTTTAACAGGTAGATAATTTACAACTACATTAAAATAACGTGTCTCAGTAGCGACTCGGTTAAAGACATTAAGTGATCTGCAAGATTCTGCCTACAACCACCCAACCACCCACCTCCTCCCCAAAACATTTATTTTTTATTCACCTAATTTTTACACAATATCTGTTTTTGTTTCCTAACTCATAAACTACATCTATGTCTTTCATGTAAACGCAAACGCAAACGCAAACGCAAACGCAAACGCAAACGCAAACGCAAACGCAAACGCAAACGCAAACGCAAACGCAAACGCAAACGCAAACGCAAACGCAAACGCAAACGCAAACGCAAACGCAAACGCAAACGCAAACGCAAACGCAAACGCAAACGCAAACGCAAACGCAAACGCAAACGCAAACGCAAACGCAAACGCAAACGCAAACGCAAACGCAAACGCAAACGCAAACGCAAACGCAAACGCAAACGCAAACGCAAACGCAAACGCAAACGCAAACGCAAACGCAAACGCAAACGCAAACGCAAACGCAAACGCAAACGCAAACGCAAACGCAAACGCAAACGCAAACGCAAACGCAAACGCAAACGCAAACGCAAACGCAAACGCAAACGCAAACGCAAACGCAAACGCAAACGCAAACGCAAACGCAAACGCAAACGCAAACGCAAACGCAAACGCAAACGCAAACGCAAACGCAAACGCAAACGCAAACGCAAACGCAAACGCAAACGCAAACGCAAACGCAAACGCAAACGCAAACGCAAACGCAAACGCAAACGCAAACGCAAACGCAAACGCAAACGCAAACGCAAACGCAAACGCAAACGCAAACGCAAACGCAAACGCAAACGCAAACGCAAACGCAAACGCAAACGCAAACGCAAACGCAAACGCAAACGCAAACGCAAACGCAAACGCAAACGCAAACGCAAACGCAAACGCAAACGCAAACGCAAACGCAAACGCAAACGCAAACGCAAACGCAAACGCAAACGCAAACGCAAACGCAAACGCAAACGCAAACGCAAACGCAAACGCAAACGCAAACGCAAACGCAAACGCAAACGCAAACGCAAACGCAAACGCGCTGGCGAATTAACACAAACAATCTACCATTCGAATCATGGATCTGGTAAAAATACAGCCAAAACACTACGTGTCTCGACGTTACTGTTAGGGAGCCATGGGGGCGGGGTGAGACAACGAACTTGGGCAGCTCAAGCGGTGCCCAGACCGTCCCGAAGCCACCCAGCTAAAAGATGAAAATGACCTGACAAAACGCTTTTGTTAAATCTTTCACTGGTGCGCTCTGGACTTATTCTCAACTATGAACTGATAGTAATATTACTCGAGAAGATAAACCCACGCGCATGCGATCAGCCCATCTCTCTCGCACGCCTGACGTCACTGGGAGACTACCCGACTCAGCAACAGCCAGTTCTATACGGCGCAAAGCGGTTTTGCGTGTATTACTAATTATTTAATGTTGTTTTTTTTTGGTTTGTTGGGTTTTAGAAGTAAACGTGCGTAAAGATTTTTATATGCTATATTTAAAAACATTGTCTTAAACATTTACTATGGTATACTGTGCAGTGGTGGGTTGTTCAAACAATAACAACCAAAAACATACTGCTGCAAATTGAATCAATACTTCCAAATTTCTGTTGATATTTAAATTTTAAGACGATTTATTACTGTTTATTCAAATATTTTTAATTTTTACCTCTCCTTTTTTACATTCATCCGTAATTTTTATAAAAATATTAAATTGATTGTAAAATGAAAATGTCTATACTTCAAAAGCTCTAAAATAAGATTAACTCGAAAAAATATTTAGTTTAATAATATATTAATATTATAAAAATAATATATCAATATTATAACTGTTGTCAACGGGTGACGTCATGCGCAAATGTGGTCGAAATTGGATCGTCAAGTGAGCTTATCTTCTCGAGTAATAGTATCATGCACATACAAAATCAAAGTAGGTATGTGGTATCATGATAGTAATATATGTTCGCGCGCTATGCATAATATTAAATAATTATAACTTAATTAAAATTAATGAGATATTATCCAGATATATTCCCCAGTTTACGTTATAATGTCTAAAATATTTTCAGTGAAATGTAGATGAGACACATACTTTGATTTTCTTTTACTATACAGAGAATGGTCGCACTGTGCAGCTTTCTGAGTGCCTTTTAAAAGGAGATAGAAAACGCCGCCATTTTGAACCCTTATTACGTGTTGCCTACATCTTGGCGCAATATTTTTAATAGGTGCGTTTTAATCATCTGCTTCTGCTTCGGAATTGTCGGTTTTCTTGTTTTAATCTGACAGGTTAAAACGACTAAAACTACAATTCCGGAAGCAGAAGCGGATTATTAAAACGCACCTGATATTTTGCTTGCTGCTGTCAGTGTCAGTGAATATTATTTTTGGAGTCACAGTTTATTGCTAAAGAATCAGTTAGGATACGCAGAAGACTGCTGTTTTATTATAGGCGGTTATCATATATTGTATTATCCGAGTTGCGCAGTGTATATAAACTGGAACATTGAGATCAAAAGTGCCGACGCAGAGTGAGCGATCTGATTCTTTAGATATAAACTGTGTCATAGGAATCAAAATGGCCGCGCCCTATGTTGGGCGTGTCGGACCTCTCTCTTGCCCCGTATAGTAATCAAAAGGTATTTTCCTTTGCATCGTAAGTGTAACACCACTTCTGAAAATAACGTTCCATTTATACAAATTGTATGGATGGAACGATATTTTCAGAAGTGGCGTAGCTCAGTGCTACACTTTCGATGCAAAGGAAAAGACAAAGACCTTATGTATGTGAGAAGAGATAATAAAAATATCATTTTAAATTGTTACCGGTGGAATCGGGCAATCGTAACTATTTCTGGACTAAAAATAATTATTTAAACAGATATTAATATCCCAAAACATAATTCTACCAAATTTCAACAGTTATTCACAATTTATTAAACTATTTCCGGGAAATTGTTATTGGCACATAAAATAATTTTATGCGCCAATATATTGCGTTCACTTCGGTTAGCTCCCCAACAAAACTGTCAAGTTGTATAAAGTGGAAGACAAAAGCCTTTCTAACTTCTGTCTCTGCTCTACGTAAAGTTTATACAGTCATTACACCACATACTTTGATTTTCTTTTACTATACGGAGAATGGTCGCACTGCGCAGCTTTCTGAGTGCCTTTTAAAAGGAGATAGAAAACTCCGCCATTTTGAACCATTATTACGTGTTGCCTACATCTTGGCGCAATATTTTTAATAGGTGCGTTTTAATCATCCGCTTCTGCTTCGGAATTGTCGGTTTTCTTGTTTTAATCTGACGGGTTAGAACGACTGAACCGACAATTCCGGAAGCAAAAGCGGATGATTAAAACGCACCTGATATTTTGCTTGCTGCTGTCAGTGTCAGTGAATATTATTTTTGGAGTCACAGTTTATTGCTAAAGAATCAGTTAGCTCACTCGGACCAGTTTAAAGTTCCAAAATAACATCCATTCCAGGGATACAAATTCAGGATACGCAGAAGACTGCTGTTTTATTATAGGCGGTTGTCATATATTGTATTATCTGAGTTGCGCAGTGTATAAACTGGAACATTGAGATAAAAAGTGCCGACGCAGAGTGAGCGATCTGATTCTTTAGCTATAAACTGTGTCATAGGGTTCAAAATGGCCGCGTCCTATGTTGGGCGTGTCGGACCTCTCTCTTGCCCCGTATAGTAATAAAAAGGCATTTCTTTATAAGCTTACCAGAACATACTTCTGTAACCAGAGCATTTCTTTATAACGTTTGGTTACTCGGCTTTGGTTACATGTTACCAAAGCATATGTTGCTATATCTAACGAGGCATTTATTTATAAGCTTACTAGAACATACTATAATAAAAAATAACAAAGTCAAAACATACTAAAATTTCTAAAATTCAAATTCCGCTTAGAAATCCCCAAACTTAAATTAAATTTGACATATGACATTCAATAATAGGGAAACCATGGTATGCGTAATGTCACCACAGTAACCACAATACTGTAACCAAGTATGTTGTAGTCACATACTTTGATTTTCTTTTATTATACGGAGAATGGTCGCACTGCGCAGCTTTCTGGGTGCCTTTTAAAAGGAGATAGAAAACTCCGCCATTTTGAACCCTTATTACGTGTTGCCTACATCTTGGCGCAATATTTTTAATAGGTGCGTTTTAATCATCCGCTTCTGCTTCGGAATTGCCGGTTTTCTTGTTTTAATTTGACAAGTTAAAACGACTAAACCGACAATTCCGGAAGCAGAAGCGGATGATTAAAACGGATCTGATATTTTCACATACTTTGATTACTATACGAGGCAAGAGAGAGGTCCGACACGCCCAATATAGGGCGCGGCCATTTTGAACCCTGTGACACAGTTTACAGCTAAAGAATCAGATCGCTCACTCTGCGTCGGCCCTTTCGATCTCAATGTTTCAGTTTATACACTGTGCAACTCGGATAATACAATATATGACAACCGCCTACAATAAAACAGCAGTCTTCTGCGTATCCTGAATTTGTATACCTGGAGTGAATGTTATTTTGGAACTTTCAACTGGTCCGAGTGAGCTAACTGATTCTTTAGCAATAAACTGTGACTTTAAAAATAATATTCACTGACACTGACAGCAGCAAGCAAAATATCACGTGCGTTTTAATCATCCGCTTCTGCTTCCGGAATTGTCGGTTTAGTCGTTTTAACCTGTTAGATTAAAACAAGAAAACTGACAATTCCGAAGCAGAAGCGGATGATTAAAACGCACCTATTAAAAATATTGCGCCAAGATGTAGGCAACACGTAATAAGGGTTCAAAATGGCGGAGTTTTCTATCTCCTTTTAAAAGGCACTCAGAAAGCTGCGCAGTGCGACCATTCTCCGTATAGTAAAAGAAAATCAAAGTATGTGGATATTTTGCTTGCGGCTGTCACTGTCAGTGAATATTATTTTTTGAGTCACAGATTATTGCTAAAGAATCAGTTAGCTCACTCGGGCCAGTTGAAAGTTTCAAAATAAGAACCACTCCAGGGATACAAATTTAGGATACGCAGAAGACTGCTGTTTTATTATAGGCGGTTGTTATATGTTGTATTATCCGAGTTGCGCAGTGTATAAACTGGAACATTGAGATCAAAAGTGCCGACGCAGAGTGAGCGATCTGATTCTTTAGCTATAAACTGTTGCATAGGGTTCAAAATGGCCGGGCCCTATGTTGGGCGTGTCGGACCTCTCTCTTGCGCCGTATAGTAAAGAAAATCAAAGTATGTGGTTGTAGTAAGCTTATAAAGAAATGCCTAAAGTATGTGCATTACACACAGACAAATGTATACAGACAACGATCTAACCATATTTGTAATATCGGTTGCCTATTCTCATTTACGTTATTTGAATGGTAAGTTGGGTTGCCTACTATTTTTCCTACATCTTCGATTTAATTTGAATAAAATACCTCTACACTCCATAGTGTAAAATAAAGAATAAATTCTTAATAAATTAGTAAAATTATCGTGTCCTGGTATTTTATAAACGCTAAAACTAAATTTGTTAATGTTTTCGGTTTAGAATTTTTCGAATTTCATTATTGGCAACACTGATATTCAAATCATACGTGTCTCGCGCAAGCGCACTCAACGTCACATAAAAATGTTGCATGTTTTTGAACTTTACGTCTAGTCACTACCAAAAAAAATATTTTCTCCCATTTATTTTCTAATTGTAATGGATATTTGATACAAAATACAATTAAAGTAAATGATATTAACCAACACTGAACGATCAAAAATGACTTCAAGAGTTTCAGGTGATAATTGCACACAGTGCCAAGAAATAAGTTCTACCTCAGATTTGTTTTCTTGCCCTTTTGAATCGAGATTCCCATTAAGGGGCAGACGATCTTACAGAAGGTCCCTTCGACCCATCCCTAATCCCGTACTATCCAGAGAAATGTTTAACCTTGTAAATCTAACCAGGAGAGGTATTTGTGTGTCCCTTCAAAATACCTATATTTAATATACCTAATATTGAATTAATTATTTATAAATTATATATTTGTAGGTGTACAATTAAGGGATTCAATTTCAACAAGAACTGCCACTATATCGGTTATAGTAATATTTTTGTCATCCTTATTTGCTTTGTTTCTAGTCTATAGCAATTTTCCACAGGTATCCAAGTAAGTGGTAAAATATACATATCAATTTTAATTACTTGTAGTTTTAGTTTGAGTAAAATTGTACAAGTTGTTCAAATTATCTGTTTAATTTTATTGTATATTTGCGATAAAATGAATTTTCTTTGAAATTCTATTAATTTTATTAATGTTGAGTAAGACTATTGATCTTGTATACAAATATGAAAAGCTAATCATTTATTTTTTAGAGAAGAAAGTCAACATATAAGAATTCCATGGAATATTGAAGATGCTAAAAATCTTGGTATCGTCTTAAATAAATACAAAAGTGAAAATTATTATCAAGTGATGGCAGGAGTTTTTATAACTTACATATTGTATCCTTTTTCAACAATGGGTTAACGATGATTTTATGCAATTGCTATTTTAAATACTAAGTGGGTAGGGTTGTATACCATAATAATTGTTTTAATTTGGATATATTTTAAGACTGCAGCACCATCTTACTTAACATTGAGGCTACCCAAAGACAAATATTTTTAGATCTTCCATTGGTTTACATATTTGCTTCTAAACAGTTCTGTATTTTATTTCAATAGTTTTTAGGTAAAAATTAATGTTTTGTTATTTGATAAATAACAATCTATAAATTCTTTTTTTTTTTTTAGTTACTTTTATCTTTTAATAAAATATGAATATTTATTCTATTTCTGTCTGAAATAAAGTTAAATTTGATAGAACTTATAAAGTATATTAGTTGAACTAAAAAATTTAGGACTGTTATTGAAGGAGAGGCAATTGTAAATGCCAGATCATATAATATAGTAGTATGCAATATCGGCTATCGAATACTTTCCAATACTGTTTGCACAAGTGGCTGTGAAAACCACAGAGAGTTGGTATTACTGAGAGCAGGAAACTGATAACAGAGTTGCCAGTTTATAGGGTCCGCTCAAGGGAGTTTTTATTTCCCAATATTTAAATTCTCTGTGCAAAGTATCTTAATCATGATGGGATAATTCATAATATTAAAGGAATAATTATTAGTTATATTTGAAAAAGGTGAATTCAGTGATAAACATCTTTTTTTCATTGAATTAATTTATCTGTATAATATGCACTTGTTCTCCAAGCATTGATGCAAATAACAATAAGTATTGTATATTCCACACATTGCACCTATTTAAATGACAATAGATGATATTGTAAATATCTATTTAAATAGAGATGATAAAAATTCAACATTAGTTATTTCAAATAAAACACTTGCCAAAACACAACACAATCACATGAAAAAGAAAACTACAAAGTCAAATTTATATGTCTATGGGTAATGAGATAGGTAATAACTTTTGTTAGAGCACATATTGCTTCTTTTCAGGGTAGAATATGTTATTATACTATCTAAGAATTTTGGTTTACTTCATTTTGCCTGTATTAAACTTCAATTATTGGTAAACCACCTTCAGACATATTTCCTATTTAAAAAGTTTTTTATTACATAAAAAGTGATATTTTGATTTGTGGTATAATTTATATCCTTTATAATAAATACAACAGGGTTTTGTTAAAAAAAAGTTTAATTTTTTTCTTCGGGAATATGTTTGGCGTTGTTAGGTGGTAGAAATACTAAAATCCCTGAACCTAGATACAAGGCTCCCATTTTTGGTCTTTCCTTTATATCTCAAAAACGATTACTCTCTGTCAAATGAAAGATAACATTTCCTACCAGTCATCCTCTGCTGATAGTTTTTGATATGTTACTTAGGAATAGATTTTAAGATCTAAAATCAATTAAACAGTACAAAGACTAGTTTATAAATAACTTTGTTTGGCACACGAATTTTGTCATCACTAATACAGTGTATTTATTTCCACATCACATTCTTTGTCTTCTGTCAAAATATGGAGGGTGTTCTAATTCCTCTGTGTCAGCATCTTGATTAACTATTGGCAGTCACTTTTTGGAAACTTTTCTGCAGCCTCATTTGCACCGTGGACATTTTCTAGTGCCAAGAATTTTAAATTTTCTACACAGTTATACAATAAATATGCATTTTAATTTAATACAAAAAATAATTTTAACAATTTTTAGTTGAAATGAGGTCAGTACTTGTTGATACGTTTTCACAACAACAGGTATTTTCAAATTGTAATATTTTAGTCGAGAACTCTATGGATCATTAATTTGGTCCTTCCCTGTATATACATCTTTGTAACCATAAAATATATAAATAAATTGTTGTAAAAATAAAATACGAAATTATTTGTTGAACAGTTGTTCATCATGGATATTGAAGAAGTCATCTTTTTAACAACCCCAAACTTTAATCTTTAGAATAACTATTATGGTTACCTAGGGTAATAAATAATACGTTTATTCTATGTTTCTATTTGTAACTCCCAATGTTTGTCTCTATCACGTGACCAATACATTTGTGTATATTACAAAGAACTTCAGGTGAATAGTTATTTCTAGGGCGGGAAAGTACATTTTTCTAAATTCAAATGCACGTGGAAGGGTGTCATTTGCTGCACGTTCACAGAAAAATTTTTTTTCGTAAATTTCCGGTTTTCGCTAGTTAATAGATATACCTATTAAGATTAAAACCATCAAGAATAAGAAAAAAAAAACTGAATAGAAATAATCTGATAGAGTTTTGTAAGCTTTTATACCTAGTATTCTGTTCGCAAGGATCCATCGTTTTCGAGATTAAAAGGATGAAACAAAACGGGACCTTCCCCTTCTTCCTCTTAGCTAGGTTTCGTAAAATTTAGTATTTTTACCACTTTACTATTCCAAACATCCTATCTTTCATGTCTTATACAACCACCTATTCTCTATTGAACATTCATTGACTGAAATATTTGCCTTAACAATAATCTAGCCTTCAAACGTTCGCCATTCCAGGATCCCTATTCCTATCAATCCTCTCAGGTTTTCTATTCCCCTTCTTCACAGCCCTCGCCTTAGTCTGCACCTGCTCAATGGTCGGAGCATCGCTCTGCTTCCTCCTTTCCCAACTCCTCGGTAGAAAGCTAGTCCTCCACTACTACCCTGAAAAAGCGGAAGCGTGGGCCAGACAAGTGGAGAGGCATCAGTCCAACATGTTCAATTACATCGTGTTCCTCAGGGTGACGCCGTTTTTGCCGAATTGGTTCATCAATTTGACCGCGCCAGTTATCGGAGTGCCTTTGTATCCGTTCGCGTTCGGAACGTTCGTTGGGGTGGCGCCACCGTCCTTTATCGCCATACAGGGCGGACAGACTTTGAACGAGATGACCGCCAGTGATGCA
The DNA here is from genome assembly GCA_927349885.1 of Psylliodes chrysocephalus. Taxonomy (NCBI): domain Eukaryota; kingdom Metazoa; phylum Arthropoda; class Insecta; order Coleoptera; family Chrysomelidae; genus Psylliodes; species Psylliodes chrysocephalus. The sequence goes on from OV651821.1 coordinate 37,295,565, forward strand.
GCCTTCAGTATGTCCTCTGTGATGTGGTTGATTCTGTTCGGGTTCGTGTCGCTGATACCGATATTTTTGAAGGGGAAGTTGAGGGAGAAAATTGAGTGATGGCTTGTGGATTCTCTGGTATATCTGAAATTTGGATTGTGCTGTCGACGTGGATTTAGAATCTGTCACTTTTGTTTGTCGTAAATATCGTTTCTTTCATACCAGGTTATACAATGTACATATAAGATCCGAAATAAGGTCGACCTTCACCCATCTGTTTAATGGATGAAACTTTCTTTTTATTAAATAAAATATGTTTTTAAATATACCGCAAATGGGTTGCCTAAGAAAATTCGGTCCAGACTATTTATTTTCTTAAAGTAAAAAAAAACGACTCCCTGTAAAGTATTCCCCAAATACTTTGACTGTGCTCAAACTTTAATCAGCTCATCGCAGGATAGATTAAAGCTTATGTTCAAAATTTGGTGTTTTTCTCTTAATCCGTTTTTGAGTTATCTTCAAAATTTGCACTTTTCATCAAATATCTCAAATTAGGTCCATTTTAGGAAAATCATGTATAGAGACAAAATAATAGAGAATGACATCATAAACGACTTTTATCATGATTCCTATACTTTCCTTATCTGTACACAGAGAGGAAAGTAAAAAATGGCGGTGGCCGTATTTTCTTAGGCAACCCATTTACGGTATATTTAAAAACATATTTTATTTAATAAAAAATAACTTTTATCCATTAAACAGATGGGTGAACGTCGACCTTACTTACGGATCCTGGACTAATAGAATAATTGCTAAATTTTTGGACGACTGGTGAAAAAAATGGTTGTAAATTGTAAAAAACTATTTTGCATTTTTTTATATTCCTTTGAAGTAACCATTCCATAAAAGCAAAAATAGGGGTTGATAATATATATAAATTATTTTAATTTATTCATTTTTTGTTCCCTGTAAGTAATAAATTATTTGTGCTCAGTATTATTAAGTTGTTTGTCGTTTTTCTATTAGTTTGAGCAGGTCTATTAGTTATTTAGTTGGTAAGAAATTTTAGTTCAAAAATTGATGCTCAAAAATGTGTGAGAAATAAATAAAAACACGTTTGAATAAAATCAGCCTTTTATTATAAAAAAAACGCTAAATACATTATTTGTAAAATTATAGATCATTTAGGGTGGCGATATATTTTGAACTGACATCAAAATTTCTCAATAAATATGCTTCAAAGTGAAAAACTGATCCCACTTCTGAAATTAATAACAAGTATTTTAAACGTTTTTATGTTCTTCAAATTTTTATTATTCAGGATATACTAGTTTCTCTATGTCCAAATTGGTCAAAAAGGGTTATGTAAAAATCCACTAGCTATGCTTAAGGCAGGTAAGGGCCCTACAAGGGTTACATAGTCAAAAAGAAGACATTTTCAAAGGATAACGTCTGAAAGGGTTGCATCAGGTGATCTTGTTGGGCATGAGCAGCATGCTTTGTACAGTTAATTCTAAAATATTACAAGGGTTGAATAGCCACAGAAAAGAATATAAGTTTTTAAAAGAAAAAGTATGTCATTGTTGGCCATTACTAGAGCACTTTTTAATTTCAAAAATAGTGAACCATGTGAAGGATAAATAGCCACAGAGAAGACAAATATAAATAAAAAAAGGGTTTAAATCAGGTGACCTTGTTGGTCGTTTATGGTTTCCGTTTCGATCAATTTGGTGCATATTTATTGATAGTATTTAGACTTTACACTATAAATAAATAATGTGGTTATGTAAAAAACGCAGTTAACAATAAGAATTGATATAAGTTATGGAAGGTTCACTGGAGTTTGTAATGGGAAGACTTATAGGCCGCCAGTACCACCAGTTGTACCATACTAAAAAAAAATACATTAAAACTATAAAAAAGCAATTAAATAACATTGTTTCACTTACAGACATACGAGGGTTTGAGTACAATAGATATGGTCTTGCAGCTATTACTGCATTCTTTAGATGGCTTCAGTACTATACTTCTTTCTCCTGAGGCTTGTATGACAAAAACATAGCTGCATTCAGTATTAGGCAGTACATAGGGTTCCGCTTTAGCCCCATCTATCATCAAAAATCTCTCGACACTTTGACCTGATCTTTCAGGAAGGAAAAAAGGTTTTGGGAAGACTTGACGGATGACACGAGCTGTGGCCATTTTGGTAATACGCCATGAGATATGTGTATGGGATGATAACTCCACATTATTACTAAATAAGTCTTTTAAATTGGTGTATGATGAATTAGTTGATTCCAGTCTTTTTGTTTCTGAATTTAAGATATTTTTATTTTGATTGTAAATATCTTGTAGAATTTTTAGATCCACCATCTGTTGGTTTGACTGAAAACAGGAAAAAGCCTTTTTATTAAATAAATACTTTGGGTAAAAAATGAGAATAGTGTATATTTTGAAAACAGCTTCCAAAAAATACTTAGTAATAAGTGGGGTATTAACAATTTTAAAAATAACTATATCCAGGGAAAGTAAAATAAACAGAAAGATAATTATTAGTGTGTGCAAAGCTAGGGTGCCCATAAGTACTGCATTTCACTGTATATTACAGTATTTTCAAAGTCTGTCCAGCATTTGATTTTGTAAATTTGTAAAGCATAATACCACACATTATTGTCCTGTAAAAGGCTATTATTGTCCAGTAAACTATCAAACATTTAGCCCCTAATTAGCTGATCCTCCTGCTGTGCTCTTTAGTTAGCTGTTGTCTTTGTTTACTTGGTGGTTTTTCGGCTAAGATAAAAAGAACACTGGATTTTTTTTGTTGGATTTTATTTATGCCATTTATGTTCTTCCTGTTGTTTGCGTTATTTAGAAGTATAATTTTTATTTAAAGAAATAATGGAGTTCTGTGTGGTTCTGTTTTCCAGTTTAGATTTCTGCCTCCCCTCTCCCCCAGTCGTTCGACTGTCCAGCATTTGTTAAAAAAAAATGGCCACCAAACTATGTAATTAAGTACCTACCTTTGTTATAAAAGGAGTACCATAACCAGATTTGAGGTAACCGTTCTCTACTTTTGTAAGATTTAGAACTGCAAATACATTTTCGCAAGGCCAACATTCCATATCTGATACGTAAAAATAAGGATTTTCCAGAAGACATGTTTCATCATACAAATCTGAAATATTAGAAAACAATTATAAATTACATTTTTTTTTTAATAGCTAACCAAACAAGGACAATGTGTATAACAAAAAAATTACCTGTTAAAGATGGAAAATATTTAATTATAGGCACTGCTAAGAATCTTACAAATTTCAAGGTCGGATAGGTCAGTCCTTGAACATTTCTTAGTACAATACTGGAAGTAGGTTGATGAACATTCAATAAAATATAAATAAAAAAGGAAATAACAATTAAAAGTACGAATACGTTTCTAAAATGAGTACAGATTTTGTTACTTTTGGTACGTTTAGGTATATTTTCTGAACCGTTTAGTTCTTTTTTCAACTCGACAAATGATTCTTTAAAAAGGCAGTCGATTTCTTTGTTACTTAAACCTAAGTTTTTGGCACTATTCTTTAGTATTGTTACATTTTTTCTATATTCTTTTAAAATTTGGGTTTTTGACATTTTCTTAACCTAAAATATAAATAAAACTGACATGTTGATGTTTTGAATTTTGACGTATCATAGAATATCTGTTAAAAAAGAAGACATCAACTTGGTATTTAAACTCTTTTTTTTATTCCTATTCATATTAAAATATTTATTTATTTGGAAATAAATATGTGTAAATCATAAATACAAATCTAAAATATATAGAAATTATATCGGTGGCCACGACGAATGACATTATTCATCGTGTGAGTAGCTAAAGAGGTAGCCTGTTATCCTAATGGGAAAAGGGAAAATAAGAAGAAGACTTTAAAAAATTTAATTTGAAAAATCATAAAATTATCACAACAAATAAATAATCTTCAAATTACCTTATCATTATTTTTAAAATAAGTAAGAAAAATGGTACACTTGGTAGGCGTTTAAACTATCATTCAAAGGAACATCGATTATTGTCTCAGTAAATTTCTTATCTATTAATTTTTAATTGCCACAATTTTATTTTATAAGGCGAATAAACAATAAACATTTGGTGTACTGTTGATTTATTGATAAACCGCTATACAAATCGTAAACGACCAAACAGCTGTTTGTGATTTTTGAAATTAAAGATCGTATAGGTACCTACCTGTAAAAAATAAAGAGACTTAAATAGGTACCGTGTACGTAGGTTTACACAATAAGATCTTTGAACATAAATTAATTGTATATCCATTGAAACATCATGTTACTGATAAATGATAATGAATAATCAAAAAGATAAGAGATAAAAGATATAACAAAAAATATCGTAGTTATAGTAGGAACCTAATTATTACAATTTAATTAAACGAACGCAATATGTCTTGCGTTCAAGAACATTTAATTTAAAGAGTCCTAAATGAATTGAAATTGGATATATAGAAATGCACAGAAGTACAACTTTGTCTGAGATCGTGTCGTCCACTTTTTCTTCTAACGCAGATGAAGTTGAACCACACAGCAAAAAGCGAAAGTTTGCAGCAAAAGTTGGTATAGGAGTAATCGAGGTAAGCAGCTAATGAAATTATATATTATTGTAAGTATATATCTATTACATGTTTATGTAAATATTGTCAATAATGACGTGATGTGAGGATAACAAACTAAATCTATAGGTGCGGTTATAAATAAAACAAAAACATTTATGAGATAAAAAACAAAAATCTATATTATACCTAGGTACCAAAAGGTTTAAAAAAATGTAAAGGAAAAATAAATAAAAAATTACAGCATAAAACCACTGATTGAATGCGAGACTGTATCGTACAAATTAGGTAATACCTTTTTCTTCCACTATCGGTACCTAACTCATGAAAACACAAAATTTAAAAATATTTGAAATGTAGGTAAAAGTATTTTTTAAGATAATTAAACTGTACTTAACGATAATAATTAGACTGTTATTTTACAACTTTCATTAATTTTGACTATTTTAAATCTGTTATTTATGCAGGTATGTAGTCAAATAGTTTGGTATCTACCAGTAGTTTGCCGTATTTTTTAAGATAGGTAATTTAGGAGATTTAACATAGGCAACCAGTATTTAAAATTTCTTTTGTTTGTGTTGCCTGCCTTTGGATACCTGAAACAGGAAAAAAGTATTTTTCCCGTCATGTTGTTCATAGATATGTCTGTAGATATACATATAACCAAGAATGTTGTTAGATCATGTTCGTCTATCCCCCACCACATTAGTGTATATGTTGGCGCGAAAATGGAAAATCCATGCAGTTCTGAAAGTGGGCAGTCAGTTGAAGTAAAAATTTTTTATTTCATTTACTCATTTGTGTGTAAACGACGCGATTTTTCCTAAGAGTAAATACCGTTTAATTATTTTATATTAATATTTAACGTGCCTAAATATATTGTCTAAAAATTACAATAAATTTTGCTTATGCTATTTCAATTTATTTATATTTACTATAAGTTTTGAAAGTGGGCAGTCAGTTGAAGTAAAAATTTTTTATTATTTCAATTACTCATTTGTGTGTAAACGACGCGATTTTTCCTAAGAGTAAATACCGTTTAATTATTTTATATTAATATTTAACGTGCCTAAATATATTGTCTAAAAATTACAATAAATTTTGCTTATGCTATTTAAATTTATTTATATTTACTATACTTTAATTGTTGAATAATTTCGTCACTTTTCTCCACTTCAATTTCAATCTTATTTAATTTAAATTTTAAAATTAAAGCCATTTTTGTCTTTGTATACCGTCCAAAAGTCATTTGTCAAACATAACCGCCTGTGGATGAGATCATGTTCCAGTATGCTAAACAGTGACGTCATTACAACCTCCCCTCCGGTCCTTGATATCGGCCAAAATGAAAGATCATGCCTAATGCCGCGTTTGAGAATCCACATCGGATGATCGGATGCATCTGAGATGTAAAAAATCTTTGATCACGTGATTCAGTATACGTATGCTGCGTTTGAGAATCCACATCGGATGCATTTTTTACATCTCGAGCGTTTTTTTATCCCACATCGGACACATCTACTACATCTACATCTGCGTTTGTTTATCCCAGATGTACCTGTTCAGATTACATTTTTTACATCTCGATTTGGAATGAGATGTGAATGAGATGTTCGTTCCATGCCAGAAAGTAAGTGTTTTGTGAAGCCTTGTTTGTCAATTTATCCTTTGTTTATGCTAGCATGAATATAAAAGTGATTAGTTTGTTTAATTTTTGTTTATATTTCAAATTTAGGTTGATTTGTAGTTTCAAAAGTCAAATTTAATAAGTATAAACTTCTAACATGTCATTGACATTTTATCACGTGACCAAATAAAGTCTAGAGCGTTTGTTTATTACATCTACATTCAGATCTAATTCTCTATCACGTGATAAAAAATTCGCAACATCTCAGATGCATCCGATGTGGATTCTCAAACGCGGCAAATGTAATGGGACAGATGTGTCCGATGTGGATAAAAAAACGCTCGAGATGTAAAAAATGCATCCGATGTGGATTCTCAAACGCAGCATAAATAACATATAAAGCATTTTTTGGCGTGCTCCCGTTGATAAACAGTGACACAGAAACCGTGACATGTCAAATGCCCCCACTACTATGTCTCGGTTTCTAAAAAAATTATTCGCAAAAATGAACCGGTTTACGTCAATCGTCAACGTTTTAGATAAACGAGGTTATGTTATGTGTATTTAAAAGGTATTTAACAATAAACAAACTGTGAAAAATCTAAAATTGAGCAAGACAGACAATTTTTCTTTTAAATAACAAATTCAAATAGAATTTAGAGACAGTTCAACGAAAACTATTATACATAAAATAAAAATATGAACGCACAAAATAAAACGCAACTCTGGCAGCTACCAAAAATTCCAAAACAAAACGGTATTACAGAATGCTATGAACGTCAACTGTCATTATCGACCGTTTGTTCACCACCTCAAGAGGCCGGGAACAGATTCATCACGGCGGTAGCAAACGATGACGTCAGTGAATGACGTCATTACACTTCCCCTTGAGCGGTTCACGTCGCAAAAATGATGCGGGTAATACAGTTTGATCACCGGGAGCTCGCCAAAAATTGGTAATAATCTACCATAAACGTTTATGTTGGTATATGCCGCGATAAATACCTTAAATATTTTTATTTGAGAAATCTTTGTGACCCCAAATAATTATTATTATCAAATGTTATTTCAGTGGCGCATTCAGAGTTTAAGTCTGGGGGGTAGTAATAATAAAGTCTGGGGGGGGGGGGGTAGTGGTAATATTTAAGACCTTATTTTTGATAACAATAAATTTTAGTACCTACCTATAAAAGTTAGATTTAATAATTCTTATTTTATAAAATGATTTTACCGTCACATTCATTAAAGGGCCAACAACTTACTTAAACTTTAATGATTGTTGCGTAACGTCACAAATGATAAAACCAGGGCCGCCGAGAGCCAGGCCGGGCCCCAGGACTATTCTCTAGATCGGGCCCCGTGACAAAAAAAAATTTTGAAACAAAAACTTTCCTCAAAGTCCTCAAGCACTAGCGCTAAAACTTTTCCTCTACTTGGCTGGGCCCCCATGTGAGCCCAGGCCCCAGGAATATGTCCTGGCTACACCCCCCCCTCTAGTCGGCCCTGGATAAAACAATGATATTTAAAGCTAACATTTAACAAAACAAATAAAATTATTATTATTGAAAGGCCAAGACAAAATGTCCAAGACCAGCTAAAAGAAAAGATTTGCTAAAACACATTATTTAAATTTGAAAAGTAAATTGATGACTGACAAATGATAAGTGTGTCTTCTATTATGGAGTGGTTGGAATTGAAGTAAGAACAAAAAAGTATTTTTGACAAGTTTTGATAAATATAAATCATAATACATAGACTGTCGAATTGTAAATCTAGAAAATTAAAAATATAAAAATTAAAACAAATAATGTGGAGAAAATAAGATTGGAAAGGAAAAAACAAAATAAAACTCAACAGAATTTAATTTTTATTAACAATCCACACACAATTGTGATACCTGAACAAATTACTAATAAGAAATTTATTTCTCTTACCTTTAAAGGTAGTATTTTTAATAAAGTGGCTATCCTTTTTAAAGACCATTTTAAGGATTCCTTCAGGAGCTCCAACTCTATTAATAAGTTATTTATTAGGAATAAGGATAAAATTGACATCTTAGACTCATCCGAGGTTTATAAATTAATACTTGCAACTCAGTCTATGTAGGTAGGACTTTATGTAATTTCAAAATACGATTGAAGGAACACAGCTTGAATCAGAACTATACAGGATTTTCTCATTTTGCCAACCATCTATTAGACACAGGATATGACTTTGTTTCTTCGGGCGATTTTAAAATTTTACACAATACCTACAACAGGTCAACTCCTAATAACTTTGAGAACCTAGAAATAATGAGAAATCTTAAAGACTGCCCCGGGGAGTTTGAATGCACAAATTCAATTTGAATCCTCAAAAATTTATTCCTCTTTACTCTAATTATTAAAATTAATCGTTTCGTCACCCTTTGAATTATTTTTGTTCTTTTCCTTTTCATGTTCGTTGTCGTCCCAATTTTCCGCTAATTTCTATATTATTACCTTTTGGTTAATTTTTCCCGTTTCTTTTATTGTTTTTTTACAACGTGGTTTTCAATTTCCTTCTTTTTTTGCTATAGTATTGTCAAATGTACATTTAAACATTCTTTCT